>JABGLZ010000602.1:87608-182050 GCA_014705045.1 Colletotrichum theobromicola | reverse complement strand
AATGTTTCCCGTGGTCCTGCAGTACAAATGCCTTGCCTTAGCCGCCCGACGCTCAGGTGGGTCGGTCAACTGTTATCCATGCATAACGGGTCGTAACAATCTGATGTTGTGCTCTGAAGCGAGTCTCTAAGGGGCGAGCGCTGGGTTATTTATCTTCAAGTTTCTTCACAAGTGACCGAAGGATACAGACCGAACGTTGGCCAAATAGAAACGTTGGCCTGAAGCCTTGAGTGAACCAATCTATCTAGGTTTCTCTGGCGGCGCTGTATAATCAGGCGATTCAACAATCATCACCACTCTGAACGGTTCGAGCTTCCTATGGGGAAGGAGAACGAAAGCGAGAACGATAATCATGGTCTATGGCTCAAGTTGCTTCCGAGCCCTTGTTGCCCTTGCGATCTGCATTGCGGTACGTGGGCTCTGCCACGCGATTACTCCGGGGTTAATGGTCACGATATGAAGAGGAAAGAGACGATCAAAGGGGCCCTGAAGGCATCGCGTCCGCCAACATATTCAGCAGATGACCTCGTGGTATGGAGCAGGCGGGTCTCCGTATGCATGCGCCGCTATTTGGCTGTGCTGGAGCAAGTGTGGACGGATACCGCAGGGTCCAGCCACGGATTTTCTATACGCGTACTCGCTGCGAGCCGTTGTTACAACTCTCGGGTGACGGCAATTGCACGGGCCACCGCAGCTTAGGAGAGAAATGTCAACAAGTACCTACGTATGTCGCCCAAATCCAATGTTCCATGACACGTTGCTGAACTAGAAAAAGCTTGTTTTGACGATGTCTCAAGGCTGTGGCGTCCAGATACTTTGGTTGATGTTTGATATAGTAGATCCTCGGTGTGAAAAGAAGCGACTGTTCTGCGACTCTGTCTTGACTGATGACTGAGGAGCTATACGGCGTATTGTTCAGGTTGTCTTTGTCCGCTTTCCCGCGCCATCCCGTCTTGTCCCACCCCCCGTTCTCCTCCGTATCGGGCTTGGCAGGCCCGGCCCCTGCGGACCGAGTTTGCTGGTCCGTGTGTAGTCGCCGACTCAACTGGATCCTATGCTCCATTGAGATGAAAGGAAAGCCCGAGCTTCTTACGTACGCGATCGGCATGCATTCCGAGTGCTGTCTCGCGTTGTGGTACACAGCAATGAAGACATGAAGTGGGTTAAAGTGGCTTATATTACCTAAGTGAAAATGAGCAAATGGAAAAGTTCTGCGTAGGGGAGATGTATAAGATCTATGTGTCAACGCAAGTGACGGAGACTGGGAATTCCTGTTTCATACCAGGTGCATGTTCAACTGCTACGAATCCTTGGCAAGGACCCCGTCTATCACGCGCAAATATAATGACAGAGCTCGACAGTTGAGAAGTTTCGAATAGAATCTTTTACTTGATGCAACTACCAAGTACCGTCTTGTACTATTCACTTTGCAACATCGCCCCGACAGAGGCGGCGAATCACGGTAATCTGATCCCTACTTCGGGCAAGAACCCGTGAAGTGCTCGCAGTTGGCCTTGAAATCAGGATCCGGAACCAGCTTGCCGTTCACCTCCTTGGAATAGAGCCTTGCGCAGTCGGCATCGGTGATTGTGTGGCTCAAGATACACTGTACGAAAAGTTAGCCTCCTCATTAACGCTTTCGGGACGTTCTCTCGCATGACTAACGCCATTGATGTTGTGGGCGGGGTCGTAGCAGACCGATCCACCAAACTCCTTACAAACATGAGTTGAAGCGACGATTTCCGGTCTGTTCGCGTCGTAACAGTTGCACATGAAGGCATGCGCAGTCGACGAGGCGCTGACACATGCAGTTAGCTAACCGCTCAATCTTTCTTTGTATTTTGATAGGAGGCAAGAGAAAGACTGTCTTACACCACAACGGCAGATAAAAGCTGGTGAAATTTCATCGTGAAATGCTTTTCAAATCCAGCTCGAGAGACTTGTAACGAATGCAACGGTCAAGAGTGTGTTGATGGAACTCAAACAGCGCGTGTGATATTATTGACGCAAGCATCGGCATGATGATATAAATACATGTACAAACCGTAGAGACAGACCGCAGATGTGTTCCATTGTCAACCCGCACGTCCAGGCGCTAAGCCTAAGGGGAGTCTTGCAATATGTTAAGCATCTCGCTGGAAACCTACAGGAAAGGCGCAAGTGGATCTCTGCATATACGGCGTTCGGCGTCTTCGAAAGCTAGAAATTCTTAGCTCACCTCGGTTTCGCCAAAACAATAATGTTGCCGCGGGACGCTAAAAAGAAGCAAAGCTTTATTCATGCCAAAAGAAGTACCTGTGAGAATTAAAATTCACCTGGAGAGCCATATATCATATACCTATTCCAAACTGTATAGAGTACCTTGTAGTCAATTCAACGCAATTTCCCGTCTAGGCTCAATCCTGAAGCGTCTTTACATTTGTGCCCTGCCTAGTTGTGGCTCTAGATCCCTTATTATTGAGGACCCCCGATCTTTGATTCTCGTGCAAGTCACACGCACGAAAAATACACTTCGAATGGCCTTTCGTAGACGACTACTGCACCACCCATATCCCAACCACAATCAGGTCATTCTTACATGAATAATGGAGCAGCAACTCACATATCGAAGCGTCACATTGGGCATTCATTCAGGCCCGCCCCTGTGAGGCGCGATATGGATTGATAACCCGTCTCTTACTTTTGATGGGCTCCAACTTGACAGACTCACGCGTCTTGCAACATTCCGGCCATCGGCCCGAGGCTTCCGCATACATAAGGCGATGAGCTGATCACAGCCGTGGTCTAGATGGGCTGATGAAGAATCTCCCGCCCAAATGTGGCCATTCTGATCCCCGACTATCGTTACATACGGTTGAGAACTGCGTCATCAATTGCCTGATTACTATTGTAACGTCTTCTTTGGTCACCATCTGAAAAAAACGCTACGATCTCCTCAACCTCAAATCTGCGCAGTTCACATCTTGAATACCTTTCCTCGCAACTCGACCCATCTATCAGGAGACTTTCGCACTAGAGAACAGCCAGTGTATTCGTCTTCAGAACAGCGCCAGTGAACGGGGCCTTCTGATTAACCTAGCCGTATCAAGCTTTGCTAGTCAAAAGTGAAGTTTATTGTAGGGGAGATGAGGCCAGTTGGTCCAAGACCTTTGCAGGCACGTTCGCAGGGTGTGATATTGGCCGGGCATGGCCAATCTCGACTGGCGAGGTTGCTTCCGCAGGCGCCGTCTCTAGCACTGGCATATAAAAAGACCCGGCTGTCCTTTACTGTCAGAACCTGAACCTCACCTCACCAAACCACCTTCCCAAAGCACAGAGGTTGAAACGTCTATCTACCTCCACTGTTTATTCATCCGACAAACCTTTGCCAAGACCCAGCCGTCCTCAAAATGAAGTCCGCAGCCGTAGCAGCCATTCTCGCGTTCAGCACTGCCGTCTGTGGCACGCCGATGGCCCAGGATCCAGCGGCTGGAAAATCCCCATCAGCAGGTGTCGGCCCTCGCATAACCTCAAGACGGCGTTATGGCATAGTCTGACCACTCCCAGGGCCGGAAACTTGGGTGTTGAACCCGAACGATGCAGTTGTTCTTGGTGATCTTACCACTGTCGGCCTGTCTGGTAAGAGTCCCACTAATGCCAGCGCTTGAGAGGGTATTGACCGAATAAATTGCAAAGGCACACAGGGTGCAGCCAATGTTAAGATTAATGAACGCGGACTCTCGCCCGGCACAATTGCAGGACCGACTTTTCATCCAGCTTGGCTTCCTAGAGTTCGCCCCGCCGCACAGGCGATGACGGTTGCCGGCCATGCAGTTCTGATGACGGCGTGGATAGATGCGCAGAACCGTATCAACATCATCCTAGATGCGGCGTTCCCCGGTGAGTCGCCACGGCTCGGCGGTCGATACCGTGACTGAGCAAGTCTCCTTGGACTTGTGATCAAAGCTGATACCTACCAGGCCTCCATGGAAACATCATTGCCGGCGTCCAAAACCTACACAACGGCCTCGGGATTGTCCCGCATCTGTTCGAGCTGGGAAAGACCTACGTGGCCACGGACAATGGTGCGGAGATTGAGCCCGCTGACACCTGGCGCTGGTTCTGGTTCAAATGATGAGTTTTCAATGGCGGTGGATTTGCAAAGGTGGTGGACTTGCATATCTGAAGACTATGGGGTACATCGCGTATGGATGATATTTGCCTTGTGCTTCGCATCGCCGACCTCTCTTCCCAGGAGGCCTGCAATGCTTGAAAGGCGTGCGATGTATGTTAATGCACTGGCAATGTCTGTGATTTGAGCCTACCCCTTTTCAGGACTATACGCAGTTGTATTAGCCTAGAGTTGTATCCAGACTACTAGTATATCTGAAGGTCTGCATGCACGCCCCACGATCGACCACTCATATACTTCTCTCTTTGCATTGCCACACAGCACTGGAGATATGATTTAATTTCAGTGAAGTGATGTGCCTGCACCATCGAGTCAAAGCACGGGGGATCAGAACGAGCTAGCCGTCTGAATTCGCAGTTTCTCACCCTTAACGCATTAACGCAGCCTGAGTTGGGGTTATACAACACAAGAGGATCCGTCCTGTCCAGATCGTTCTTGTTATATGCAGTAGACACTCCCTCAGTTCAGTCTCAGGCGCGCTACATCGACCCAGAGACGACATGCTGCAGGCAGGCCCCTGATGTTCGACGAGAGCTTCATGGTTCTCAGACTTGACTTAGATCAGCGCCCCCAGCAAGGCAATCAATCAAGTTGAGGCTCACAATTAACCTGATTGCCACGTCGCGATGCCATCCTTGATTACCTTATATGCAATTAATGCAAGTGATTAGTAATTATCTCCGTATTTATGGCTACTTCAGAGGGAAGAGGCAGGGACTAGAGGGGAGTTCTCTGCAGAGCAGGGCTCTAGAGGGTATGTGTGGCCCTGGAGAGGAGACTCCCGGAGGGGCCGGGGGGAGGCCTGAAGGGATGTCCGGAGGGGGGACGGCCCGGGAGACGGCTCGAGAGGGGTCCGGGACGCGGGCCTAACACCGGGCGTCTAAGGCCTTTAGAGCGGGGCTCGTGCGGCCTTAGAGGCCGGGCTGTGTTTTGGTTCGGGCTAGATTGGTAGTTTTCCGGACTTTCCGGGCCCGCATGTTGCCGTTCTAGGCCCTTGGCCTTGTTAAGAGAGTCAAAGCAATCAATCAAGTCTAAACCTCATAATTGACTTGATCAACCAGCGATACCTTCATGATTGATTGAACTTGATAAGTTTACTTGATAAGTTTACTTACCTTGTGGGGGACGCTGATCTAAATCGCTAGGGTTGTGCATGTTTTACAAATCCTAAGCATATTTGTTGTAATGGGCACGGAATTGTTGTAGTTATTACTCTAAGCTGGTACTCTCGCATTTGACATATTAAATCTAGAGCTGATCTTCGATGGTACGAGGTTGTTTGGGGCGTACATTTGTAAAAAGACGGCGATGAAGCTGTAGTATAGAACGGCCAACGAAGACCGCGAAATTATGTAAAATATAGTTGAATAGCGCCATGGTAACATATTATCCGAGATGGCTCAAAGAGAAGTTGCAGAATAATTCCACAGGGCAAGCTGCACCTTCACAAAAAGCCTTCACGTGGAAAGGCTCGCAATGTGGGAGCCTCGCCAGCTCAAAAGCCGCGAAGGTCTCAAGAGCAAGTGCCTCTGTATCCAGCGCCCCTCTCCCACTGCTCATAGCCGTTGACCAAGCCATAGAGCTTGCACGCAGTGTAGAAGTCGTCGCCGCTGATAACGTTTCCAGGCTTCTGAATGCACTTGACGCCATCGAAGGTGGCCTGTTGCTTGTGTTAACTTACTTCAGTCGTTTCAAAGTCAGAGGTCCGAAAGTACGCACCACTGAACCCCATCGGTCCTCACAGACCGCCTTTGTCCAGTCGTTCCTAGGAATCCATCCCTCCGGAGTCAAGAGACAGCAGTTGTGGCTGCTGTGGTCCTTGCTGATTGTGGGTCACATCCATCAGTATATGGCCATCCTGGTCAACAGTAAAGCAGGCACTTACCTTTCAGCGACTTGAGCAAGAAGGAAAGCAAGAGCGAGAGTCTTGAAAAAGGCAGCCATTGTAAGTGAGTAGTTGGTGGTTGTTCTTGTGTATTTGGAAGGTAGGTAGGATCGAGTAAAAGGCCACAAGACGGCGGCGAGATATCTCTATTTAAGCATATCTTTCAATATTCGTCCTATGAACAGTCGCCTTAGCTGAAAACCTTTCTCCATGGGCGTGAGCCTTACGACATGGTTCGGCAGGGGGTGCTACAGTAATTCCAAAGTCTATTAATGAAGCCGGTAGACCCGGCGGGAAGGTCCTAGCCTCACGAACAAGACGGTGAGCAGAATCTTGTGAGCTACAACGAAGGCCTTTGACATTTTCCACATGCGAATACGGAAGGGCGGGTATTGCTGCGAGTCGGGTAAGTCTAGAGTACCGGTATTTGTGGGATGGTCTTTATTAATCAACCTTTAAGGTTTGATATTAAGGTGATAGACACGGGATATCAATCCCGCGCCCAGCTTCTGTACTATCACTCATAATAAACAATCATTCAGTACGCATTTTGAATGGAAATTATGATTGGTAAGCCTAACTCTGAGAAGTGCATCGTCTTTTATGCCACTCTGTCTGCAGTGGGTGGGCATGCGTCTTATTGTAATCAAGCTACACCAGCACGTCACTCATCTTTTGCGTCTGAAACCCGACCACATTTATTTTGCAGAGGTTTACATCAGAATATGCAAGATCTTCTGTGTAGGCGCGCTCCGAACTTCCTGAATAAGCAAGACGTTCAACCCATAAGTACCGCGTCGACTCGTGCCTATGGAGATTTTCTCGTAGTCAAATCTCCGCCCCGTCGCCTAGCTACTCGGAACTGACTCGGCGGCATTGTGATCGTCCCTAGTGTAACTCTTACAGCCCCCACAGGTTAATCCGGGGATTTACCTTTACCGTTTCTTTTAATATCTTCACTGGGAGGCTGTGACATTTGAAGATGAGATCCAATACGCTTCGAAGTGTATGAGGAACAATGAGAAATTGTCCAACGAGGACGGCGTGACTGTTTTGAGAATAGGCATCTGCAATGACTTTCATGGCCGTTGTTCGTTTTCTTCTGTCATGGGAGGCTCGCGATACAAAGCTGATGTGTGGGGTATGTCGAGTCATGTCGGAGCCATGACCTGCTTTTCTTTTCTTGCGGTGGGTCGCTCAAGCGCATCATTGATTCGTACTGGCTCCGGGAGCGATCTTTATTCCTGGACTGCTTCCATGACATCTGGATCCTTTGGCGAACAACCCCAACTCAGACCACGGAGTTCCCGGTAAATCATACAGTCCACCAATAGAGGGCGGCATGGGTCTGCCAATGTTTGTGAGCACAAGCGCATCGTAAGCGCTTTATGAAACAAGAGACGAAAGCCTGGAACGAGATGGAACATGCCGATATCAGCTTCATTCAGACAGCTTCATCGTGATGTGTCCCACGGCAAATAAATCACCGCATGCCAGCTGTCAGCTACACTCTCAATACGCCATGATAAGAGTATTCAACGTCGGCACCTGGCTTTTCGCCATTAAATCATCAGATACAGGCTTTGGAGGGATCTAATTGAATGTTTGTAAGTTCATGGGAACCTTTACAGGGAGTTTTTAGCAGGTAACACCGTCGTGACTGCTACTTGTTCCTTATGGCGCGGGACGACAACCAGTCTAAGCGATTTGTAAGTTCGACAATTGATCCAAGGAGCACTTGCGAATGCCTCGTCATTTCTTGCATAAGTGGAGCCTTAGGGGAAGCGCCGGTCAGGATGCCGAGCTACCGTAGCAAAGCGCGCCTTATCTCCGTAACTGACGTCGAAATCATCGCGGGGCTGAAATAAATTAAAGCGCAAGGTCAAGTACAAGAAGCTTGACTAGAACGAGTATGTATGTGAAATGAAGATTGTGGAGGTACATACCTGGCCTGGAAATGTCAACAATGACTCGGTGCCCGCGGTGCCCGAGACAGTATCGGCAAATCGGCATCATGCATGATTCCGGAGAGCGCCCTGCGTGCTCTGTTGGTCTGGACTCGGCGGCCGGGAATCAACTTGAACGACGACGACACACAGATTTGGGATTTGTATTATCACCAAGGCAGGACTATAAATCATGTATCATCTGCACCTTACACTACGGCCAATTGAATGAGGCTAGGATTCATTGAGGTAACGCATGGGATGACGATGTGCGGGTTGCTTCGAGTGAGTAAAATCAATTGAACTACTCTGGCATCTAGCCCTTGGGGTTCCTTTTCTCAACACGATGGAAGTCTAATATCTCTTTCCAGTTATGGCTTGAGAGGCATGGCATTGTGGGAGTTCATCTACGTAAAGGTCCTAAATTATTTTCACCACATTGGCCTTGCTTTTCTCTAGTTGATAATGACAGTTGGTCATTGAATTCAGACTTGTTCAAACGCGCTTCCGTCTATTGTCTCTGGCTCTGCATATGGATCGATTGTCACATCTGCAGACCTCCGCGCCGAGATTCCGGTATTGAATAAAACGTCCAATACTTAGTATGTGCGGTGTTTCGTCTCAGGAAGCCGAAAGTAGGCCCAGACTGCAGGCAGAATACATGTAATTCTGTAATCAAGGAATCTTCTGCTTTTTAAGCTGAGCTGACTTGGGTTCAGCAGGTATGGCGTGGCGATACTGAAGATGATGGACCAGAAGCAGGCCGCACAGCGACCAATAGCGATCCTCTTGGAGCGCAAAACGCGTCGATCTAATTTTACTCACAACACAAAACACCAGCGTCACAGCAGCGCTTTCCCACCGAATCTCTACAGGGCTGGCTACTCTGTGCACCTTTGACGTTCTTCTCATGAACCGTTGGCGGCCACAGGCCGATTTCGCCAACATCGAACAGCATCAGAACCAGCGGGAATCGGGAATCGGAAAGGATCAAAATGAAAACCACGATACAAAAACAGCAGCATGGTTCAGCCGGGTCAGGTAACGATCAACCAAGTCAATGTAGGGCACCGTGGGGTCTGTGTCTATTATGCTCGATATCTTCAGCGATATGGACATGTCATGGGAAAATTTGGAAGTTGGGAATTCAATAGGCTTTGATCTATGGTTGCCGGGCTTTCTAACATGATATTCGGTGCCAGATGTGCTCGCCTTATACTTGACCAACGAAGAAAATCAGGATAGAAGCCACGCGTTTCCTGACGCCTGCTGTGCCTCAAAGAATGTACAGGTCATTGCCTACCGACGGTCGGGACAGCACAATCCGGACTCTTAATATACTATACGCGCGAGTTTGATATCTTTGAAACTGATGTTAGTGAAGCTTTTGATAATCTATAGGTACTTGATTTTGCTTTTAGAATACACGTCTTCCGACCATTATAGGATGTTGCCGATACTGGCTCATCTTCCTGCGTGAGCCTGGACATAATCAAATTAACCGGCTTGTCTAGACATTGCTCGAGCTATGCAACTTTCTTCCCGCATTCACGTGAAGTCGAAACATGGATGTCGCTGATCATGTTCCCAGCGTCCTCATAGGAGCACTTTGCTCCGCCTTGGCCTTACCCAATGGAAGTCGATACTCCAACTCAACTAACCTTGTGGCGGACGATTTCGTCAGAATCTCTGAGTATGGTGAGGGTTTGATGACACAGGAACCATGGAATCAGACGATCCTTTGGGTGACACCGAATAAGTTATGCAATGATAGCTATGGAATACTTCAGCACATGAATCCTGTCCTTATCGGTGCATTTACATCTGGTAGGTCTGCCATGTCGTCAAATTATGCCCCCCGCAAACAACGTGATCAAATATTAAGGAAGCTTCTAGGCATTAGATTGAGAACGGTTTGGGACGTAATAAAAAGGCTGCCAATCCAAGCAGCAGCGTGCCCTAGGTTTATATTCCTTATAAAGACAAGCGGCCTTTTAGTTTCGGATGAGACTGCATGCTTTTGGGGACGAAATACGACCAGGCACGTTGTATGTGTATTGCAGGCAGTCTCCAGCCCGATAAGCTCGGCTGATCTCCAAAGCTGTATATGCTGCTCTGGACGCACAAACTGCCACATACGACCATACCCATTGGAAAACTCGGGATCCCGTCCGCTCTCCCATAGATAAGCCAATGAGGGCTGGAGTAGTAGTCGGGTCGGTGACGACCGGCGAATGCCCGGTGTTGTATGTCTTTTTGCTTTTGGATCAAGCATAAGTCACAGAGACGTTAGACCTTAAGACCTAGATTGTTGTTCACGTTGCCCTGCAGCTGTAGACTCAAAACCCGCTACGTGATATTTTGCAGGGATCGGACGCCCGTTCTAGTCAGAGTCAAAGTAACTACCTAGCAGCGAAAGCTGCGTAGGGTCCACGCGCTAATAGCGAGGAGATAGACGTCCAGATGTTCCAAATCGCGCCCGGCGGCCCAACATCACCCGGGCTCACCTCATGTCCTCGAACTTTGCGCCAACAGCCCAGGCAACGATGCATTGTGTCCCTTTTTTCCATGTCGCAAAGGATTGGCCAAGTTGAATACTGACTGATGGCAATCCAAACTTGCACCGCACCGAGGGTGCCAACGCGCCCCTAACTGCAGGAAGTCTGCAGCTTGGTCAGCCGACGAAGACGAAAAATAGCTGCGATAAAGAGCTCCGATCACAGCAGTGGGGCCTGAACAACGGCACCGGAGTCCCGCCGCTCCACATTTCGGCGCCGCCGCTTGATGTGGCCGGGATTGTCTCCATTCTGTTCCATCTGCGGCGGCTTGTTCGGTCGTCTCTCGCAAGTTACAATATCTAAACCAAAGTATGTGCTTGGGCACTGAGATATCGATGGGCATGTTAACGTATCGCTGGCCTGAATGATTCTAGTCGTAAATAATGGCGAGTCGAAGACAGGCTGACGAAGGTGGCTGGCCCAGTGGGAGCGGCCCGGCCCGTTTCTTCCACGTACCTAGTGCGGTGAACTAGTATGAAGCCCCTGTACCACCATTTCGTCACGCCCGCCTTCACCGTCCTGTAACTTGCGACAGGCTGCGAACACGTCGGCAAGCTGGGGGCTTTGGGCGTCTGCATTGAGTGGGGGGTAGATCAGGTGATACGGATTGACGTAGCGTGGAAGGCCGATGGCCATCATCTGCTGCTTGACCTGGCAGCCTGCCAACTCGCTTCTCGAAGTTCGACCACTGTGACTGGCTCGGTTGAGCTCGCCGAGCCTGCAGCAATCCTAACGCGTGCGGAAAATACGGGTCTTTGGAAGCAACAGACACTAAATGATTGGCCTGTTGGCGAGATATGCAAAGTGTGTCTCATTCCTTGCACTGGCAGACCAATCATTGCATGGAACCAGGCAAATATGCTGCATAAATCGATTCAACCAATTTGGTCAATAAAAGGGGGGAAACCCTATTTCATCATGGTTAGTCGAATGAAGCGACCGTCCCTCGAATCTTCCGATTACGTTGCTTGCAAGCGACTCATGACCTGCTGATTGGATCCTTCCCATCGTCATCGAATATGTTTCCGTTCTATTCCGCACTAAATCCGGCTTCTGTGGCGAAGCGCCCACGGCCAGACCTGCCCTCGCCAAGCCGCGAGGAGCATGCGGGCACGGAGGACCCTGACGATGATGAAATGGCCAACGCGACGGAAGATTTGGATTTCCGCTTCCACGATATCGATACGGAGCCCGGAACCCGGGCGAGAAAAGCTCCTACCACAAGGGAAACGACCGATAACGATGACGACTTTGACTGTGATACCCGAACACCGGTGAGCGCTCCTATGAAAAAGGACATATCAAAAGGCCCCCACGAACTTGTGTTAACGGTCGGTTGTCGACGCGAAGTCAGCTCTGAGTTTTGATTCCGGAGCCGTGGAAGGGTGGTACCCCTACGTTCGGGAACGACTGGGCCAGCTGGACAACATTACCCGCAATTTCAGGAATCTCTCTGACCAGCGGCGAACGGCCAACGACCAAGCAAGCTTACAGCATCTATACGAAAATCTTGTCATGCAGGTTCATTCAGAACAAGCAGAGCTAGAGTACACCTTAGGACAGACCGATGGCACAAGACATGATTTTCCCACGGGAGATGGACTCGACTCGGGAGGCATCTTGACCTGGCGGAAACAGTGGCAGAGACGCAAGAGGATACGTGAGACGATTAAAGAGGCCTCTACTACGCTCAGTGAGTGTTATAGAGGTTTGATAGAATCGTCTCTTACCACTGGAGCCGACATGAGAGAAAACGCAAACGAGGAGGCGAGGCTATTGGAGAGACTGGAGTCCGCTCGACAGAAGCTGGAACTGTCAATTGACCCAGAAGGAAGTAAAAGGATCAAGTATCCTCCACGCGTAAGGCGGGACCGGATAGACAGGGCTAATAAGGCAGGGCCATCATCGATGCCTGATTAAAATGCTGCGATGAGTCTAAAGTCCTGTCAACTTCATAGTTGTGCACTCAATAAGCCCGCACAGAGTACCTTACGCTATCAAATTATAAGACAATTAATAAATAATGGAATGTCAATAACAGCAAAGTTTCCCGAGAGAAACGCAAATAGGGATTTAAATCGATAACATGTATCCAGGCGGGACTGGACCCAACGAGGGTGTTGTAGGATAACATTTCACGGTTACCAGAATTGGGATTCAGATATTGAGAGTAGTTTGACCCAAAATATATCAGCGAAGACTGCTAAATCAAGTCGTCATTGAACGCAATGTCAAAAGCGAGCCCCAAGCGGCTGTTTATCATGCAATAGGTCCAAGCAACACCAGAGTTACTTCATCAAACTGTTGCACCAGTAACCTGCAACGTGGGCATTTCTGCCAGCAAGCCAAATAACCTTCTTTTCCATAGGCGTCCCAATCCAACGCAAACCTGTTGAATCCACAACTTTCCGTCAACCTCAAACACGTACGAAGATGAAGAACTCCGTGTGTCTCCTTTGGTTTGCATGATGTCAGCTAGCATTCGATCAGCTGTCTGCTCATCGGCCGCAATCAGATGCATGACAGGCTTTTCCTGATACATCGTCTTGACCATCTTCTGTACGACTGCGCGGCTGAAGAATCCCGATCCAACAATCACCATCAGCACCATCTGCGCCATTGGCATAGCCAGCAAAGTCACCGCGGCGAAAACTGACGTGGCGAACACGTAGCACGTGAGACCGCCTGCGCGAAAGAAGAGGCGCAGGCCGGATAACCAGTACGGTGGGCGCTTGTCGTCTTGGGAGACAGAGACCACAACTAACATCTGCCGGCTTGGCCGAGACGAGCCGTAGTGGTGTTTGTCAACGGCGTTCCACCTCGGCTCAGCAGTCTTGACGTTTTCCTTCATTAGTCTGTCTTTGAACCCATCCAGCAGAAAGTTTCCTTCTTCGGGAGCAGCTGAGTCGCTTGTGTTGAGAGTGACGTTCTGGCGTGTGATGTACACTTTCCAGCGCTCGTGGAATGGAATGTTGATATATCCGTCGACGATGGCAACGAATGTCACTATCCAAGAATATTAGCACTGTTGGGGGAAGCAATATTCCAATCAACATACCGATGAGGTACCAGATATGAGCCCACCAAATGGAGGTGCACCAATTGGCATAAATTGCACCTTGCTCAATGACAGCGAGTGACGCTTGTGAAGCCGCGAAAAATACTGCCAGAACAAGACATCCAGCAATGAAGAACCACTTTGAGGAAAGCCCTGCATATCCTAGCGATCCTTGTTGCTCCTGATTCATTGCATGTCGGATCCGCTGCTGGACTTCAGCCGCAGTTTGTTCGTACGTGGTTCCTGCGTCTTCGTCTCCCTTCTCAGTCACTCGCGGGACACGCATCGCCGTGCATCCCTGAGCCTTGGAGACTTTGAGATAGTCTTCCGTCTCAGATGGCACCATGGTTCCGCCAAAGGTCAGACACTGTGCCAGAAATCCAGCTATCGGAGACATCCTCAGCAGCGCCCACAATTCTGCAGTAGGACTTCCAAAGAGAGCGCCAGCAGTTGGAAGAAGCGTCAAGACGCCCGCCGAGGCGCCATACTCGGTCTGCTGGAGGGCAGACAGGTCGTCAAGGACCGCGATGAGATTGCTCCGGCAGACGGTATAGGTGTCGGTGTTGCGAATGCACTGGCCGCGGCGGAGCCAGACATCGCTGGAGAAGAGGCCGCCTGGGTGCTGGATTGTTGGATCTTTGAAGTTGTCAGAGAGGCATGGCGAGGTATAATTATCGTCCTGGGCCAATGCACTCGTTATGATCCATGTCAGAATTAGGAAGATGGATGTGCGGATATGACGGAATGGGGTTGTGAGTCTCGCCCACGTTAGCGAGTCCATCTTGGAATGAAGATCGCGGTGCTCCAGCCATTCCCGTTGATAGCTGTCGACGGCGACGAGTATGATGGCTACTTGTAGTCTCCATGTGGGATGAGGGATGCGTAGCCTGCCTGCCCGAGAAACCGGCTCGTTGGTCTCATCAATTTGCCAGATATAGGCAGTCGTAAAGCTTTTGTTCAGCTGCTCCACAACCCAAGGCTGCGACGTCAACCAAGTCCATGTCAGCAGATGCCGGGGCAGATGCAGTGAGACCCCGTTCTGGGTGTGGAAGCCAGAAATCGACGTATCGCAATCGCTGATTGATGCAGGTCCAGAAGGCTGTAGGAATGAAGGCCTGTCGGTGCAGGGGTCAGACACGGGTGCCTAAAGCGGTTTTTAAGCGCGATCAGTGTGGGGGGTGTGTGGTAACCGCCAGTGGCGTGATCTGTCATTCACTGCAACACTTGAAAATCTACTAGAGATAAGTGAAATAGAACCCGGGGTATCTTCTCTTGGGTTCTGTGATTGGACGGGTTGCCGGTCGCATGACCAAAGGCAGCAAGTTATGTGCTTGGCTCGTCATCCTCAATGCTGCAGTATCACAGCCAACAAGGGTACGAAAGTCCCAACGCAAATGCGACACCAGTCAAGTGCTCAACCCATGGCAACGTTTTGTTCACGGAGTTCAGACCCCACCCAGCAGGGGGTTTTACGGTGGGAGATAAAGCAGTAAACCTAGGCACCTCGGTCAGTGTTCATGGCATGATGGCAATGTCTTATGGATCAAAAGTTTTGCTTCTATGGACCAAATATGAAGGTGAGATCACATCGCGTCAATACAAGGCTTAACTACTCGCAAGCTCGATTGAAATAAGAATGAATTACTCATCCGCCCACGTCGGGAGCGCTTCAATGCTCGCAAAAGTTCCACTTCTTATCCTCCAACCTTTCCCCCTCCTTCTCCTTGAGACTAGTCCGCTCCCTCATCACCTTCAACCTCACCTCCTTGGCCTCTGCCAGCTCCATGGGCCACTCGACCTCATCGGCAATCAACTCGCCAAGCTCGGCCGGCAAAATCCCCTTCCCGCCGTCCAAACCTGTCGTCCCGAGCCACCAGTGCTTCTGCTGAGGAGGCACGTTAGAGGTGCTTACAATCTCAATGGCGGGATCCACCAGAAACAAGGCCAAGATTTTCCGATGCCCGTTCTTTGTCGGATCCGCCAACTTGAATGGCGAAACATGATGCTGCAACAGGTTCGGGAAAAACAGTGCCCGTCCAGCCTTCGTCACCACTGAGCCAATGTCCTGGAATATGCTTTGGTACTGCTTCACAGCAAATGTGCGCTCGATGCTGCGGTGGTCGTTTTGTTCGTACGAAAGTTCACCCTCGTCGAGCCCGTCGCCATTGGCAGAGGTGCGAAAGTCGAGGTTGCACTCGGTGATGTTCTCAGTGTCGTAGTAGAACAGGGCCGTGCTGACGATGTGCTCGTTGAGCTGGCCCTCGGTGTGCCATGATCCACCCGGATACGAGGGCTTGTCGGGCGTGAGATGGATGTTTGCGAGCTTCACAATGACCTGCACTTGGGACGTATTGTTGAAGAATGAATGCGCCTTGACGTGGGAGCTGTTAATGCGGACGTACTCCTCCGCCAGAGGGTCGGCATCGGGGAGCTTAACGACATGAGTCGCAAAGAACCAAGCGTCATCCAGCTTCTTGCGCTCAGAGGTTTTGTACTCAGGGTCGTACTGCTCTTCATCCTCTGGGTCTCTGGGTTCTTCGTCCTCACCCACGGGACGTTTCCAAGGCGCACATGAGCAATCCATGTCGTCCAACTCGCAGAGTTCAGGGCATGGACACTCCCCAAATCCAGCCCTTTCTGTACGAAGACGCTGCACTGAGAATTCCTTCTCCCAGTTGTAGATGATATCCCACGCCGGCAAAGACTTCTCGATGAATCTTTCAATGACAGGGTACAGGTCGGCATGTTGCTTCGGGTGTAAGTTGTTGATGTAGCTTGCAATCCTGGCTCTTCCAGTCTCTGGGTCGAGTTTGACATCGCAGGGGAGCCACTGGAACTGGTCCGAAAGAATGGTGATGTTCTCCTCGCAGAAACTTCCCTCTCTAATCAGCATCTCTCTCTCCTTTTGGTTCGGCTTCGGTAGAACCGTTCCCATGCCGCAGTGTTCGAGGGCGTTGTCCAAGCCGATGACGCGATCCCGGAGGACCCTAGAGCGGCCGTACATCAATGGCCAAAGAGAAGGGTGCACAAGATCCAGAACCTGTTCATTGCTGTTGGGGTGCCAATCCTTGTGTTCTGCGGGGACTTCTTCCAGCGGTTTGACCCCTTCCAGAAGAGATGTAACCATATCGGGTGTCATGATGGCATCGGACTTGATGACGGCGGTGGAATAGTCGAGTACAGGCATCAACCCGGTCGTTTCGTACAAGACTGCCTTCTTCCTCAATTCGCTGATGCACTTCAACTTTGTCAACGACATGTCTGTATCAAAGGTCCAATTGAACGACTTACGGCGTCCGCCATGGCGGGAGTGAAATCGGCGTGCTTCAGATACAGCGTCCAGTCCATGGCCAAGGCCTCTTTCTTCCACTTGCTGGCGATCTCGTCGTCTTGCACTTTGCGCCACCACTCCGGCTTGTCGGACAGCACGTTGATGAGTTTCATCATGCAGCACTCGCGGATCAGCAGCGTGGCGGCGCGCCATCCTCCGCCCCATCGGTTGTTCATGTACAGCAGCGGAAACCGGTTTCCATCCTTAGGCATGTGGCCAAGGGGCAGACCAAAGCCAGGCTTGCGTACTATCCAGTCCTTTCTCAAAGTCAGATCTTGATAGCGACGGCGTCTTTTTTGATAACTCACTAGCTCACTCTCCTTCCCCTTGTCTTCCAAAGATATGCCTCCCTGATCGGAAGCAAGAGCATCAGATCGCGGTGCGAGTTGGTGAGACATGACGGTGTAAGAATCGCTGTGCTGTGAAGAAGAAGTTGAACGAAGTGATGATTTTGCTGTTCGTTGAAGACAAGAGGCCGATTAAATATTCCGCCGCCGCTCATATTTTCGCTGGAGTCCCTTGTGCTTCAAGTTAGCGATAGGCAGCAATGTGGGGAATTTTCGGAGCTTGGAGGACCCTAGAGGCCTTGGAGTTTTGCTGTACCCAGCAAATGTGAATCACCAAGTCTAAGAAACCCCATTCTATTGTACTTCTTCACGCCGTTTGAACAAACACTAGTGTGGCGGATTTGGTTTGGCGCTCGGGGCTGAATCTCTAGTGTCAGAGTCAATTTTTCCCCGACGCACCACTGAGGACGTTGATTTAGGCATGAAATAGGCAGTAAGAAGGGCCGCCGTTTCGACTGAATTGATTTGAAGTTTCGCCGCGACAATCAAATGTATTCTTGCACAGAATCTGTCGATAGTATCCATACTTTCCTGCATCAGGGTGATCAGTACATACCTAGCAATGCATTATGATCTTTCCTATCGATCTTCTCCCCATGCATGTGCGGATACAACGCTGAAGTCTGACAAGTAAACCCAAGTCAGCTTTCCAGCAACGCATACCGAGGCCATTCAGAATGCCACAATGTGTGAGCGGGGAGGTTGACCCGAGGCATGAGTTGTCATGATGATTTGGGCTGCCCGTTCAACTTGTCAATAGCCCCCTTGTCCGGTTTAGGCGCAAACGCCAATGAACAGCGGAATCCCCGACACAAATACCCGTACTATCGATCGTACATTTGTCAGCGCTGTACAGTCAAATCTGCGTGGTGTTCGCTCGTGACGAACCGTCTACCTCGCCAGTGCAAGACGGCCATAGCTTCAGAGAGTAACAGAGGAGACGGACATTTTCACTGTGGCTGCAGGGCTGTTATACCATCAGGGACAACAATCATTGCGGGGAAAAGATAGGAACTCAATTTGGACATTTTGCTCATGGCCTTCCTATCATGCTATTTAAGATTCTCCGCCCAAATGCTTTGAACCGTTTCTCAGCATTCGTTACCTGATGAGCACCAAGCACCTAGGCGCCGGCAGGCAACGCACCATCCGACGTATGATAGTAGCGCCATGCTAAAACGCTCTTAAGCGGGAGGTACGGTAAGCATAAGGACTTACGCAGAGTCTTCCGCCGTTTGGGGAACCTAGGCTCTGGAATATCGTCACTCACATTTTAGCATTGACAGCCGGCAGGGCGGGGAATCATTCCACAACAGTTTGGAGCCGGCACGCCGCCACCACCTCTCTGAGGAAGTGCCTCTCGGGGCTCGACATTGTTTTTGTTCTGGTTGGGTACCGCAAGCGCCGCGGGGGCGAGCAGGATGGCGAGAAAAGTCTTGGGTTTCATTTCGGACGTCTTTAGGTGTGATGAATGATGGTGGAAGCCGTTTGAAAGGGATGGGAAGTAGAATGGGATGGGCGCTCATATCGCAGCTGACGCTGCATATTTATAGATTTTTTGTTGTAGCAGCAGATCATCCGAACAAGCATCACCTCGCCAGATGAGAAGGCATAAATATGCAGAATCACAGAGATCGCCTTCCAGCTTTCGCGGGAACGGGGCACAGCGCACACCGAAACTCCGAGAATAATGATTTTGCCGCAAAAGATCACTCTAACACATGCGCGGAATCCGTGGAGTCTTTAGCAAGCGGAGGCTTTTGCGCCGGACCGTGGTGCCTACTTGTGAAAACCCACCGGTCCCAGCAGGAAATGCGAAAACGAATATTTGGAAACACTTGGTCAGGCTCCATCATTATTGCAATGTTAACACAGCTGAATGGATTCAATGACTTAAAAGGGTTGTGGAATCACCCAGCAAACCGATGGTGCACCTTGACCACTGAGCTCGTGTCATACTCCATCAGGCCTGAGAGTGCTTTTGGAACCGGAGCTGAGTGTTCTTCTGAAGTGATCGCGCAGGCGTGGGTTATGTTCGAAGTCAAATTAGGTGCACCAGTTCAACCATGTCCAGGGTTGCAGGTTCAACTCACACGTAAAAGATCAGCATGCGTCGATTTGATCAATCTATTGACAAAACCTTCCAAGAATCAATTGAATCTCTGAGTCAAGTCCGTCATTATCCACGGATTCCACGGAATTGTCCGGCTCGGCATTGACCGCCGCGCCGGAGACTACGACATCTTCGATGAGGCGTTTGGAGCTCTTGATGTATGTTCAAGTTGTGTTACATCAAGTTTGTATCGTGTTGGGAATGAGAGTATCCAAAGCCTTCCTTAATTAGCCACGAGCCCCCTTACGATAAGCGATGACGATTGTCCTCTAGTGTAAGCGGTTCAAGGAGTCAACAGGCTATTGTAGAAGTCACACAATGCTGGCGGCTTCTGCGGACCGAATCACAGCAATGACATATGCCTCCTGTCATTCTGTTTACTTACGCAATGTATGCATCTTAGACTGGAACCATCGCGAAGGTTTATACCAGCGTCCAGCGCTAGTTGCTATTTTTCAGGGACAAGCTACCAAATGGATTTGAGATGGTCGTGGGCAGTCGACATCACACTATTGACACCTTCGATCAGCAGATGTCGCTCGAACAGGCTGGTCAAAGTCTCATACCATACTTAAAAAGTGAGGCAGCTAGAAGCCCCTCCGATTTACTGGCAACACTCCGTTCTTAGCAAAAGCATCCTTATAAATAGTCTATCTTAGTTTGGCAGGTCCTATTTCGGAGTCGTTGGCAACAATGGCATGTGGTTGACAAACAGCAATATAGAGTCCATACAGATATCTACCAATTTTGCCAAGGCAATTGGCCCCAAAGCGACGACGAGCACTGGCTGGTCGCAGAGGTCTCTGAAGTCCCGAACCATTTGTGGACCCAGCTTTGCGCCAAGTACAAGCCGCAGTCGAAAGAAATTCATTTTCCCTGGTCAGCCTTGACTCACACGCGTCGAAACTAGCATAACCGGCATTTTCGTACCAGGGCCTATCTTTCTTTCTTCATCTTGTCCTAATTTTGAGTAGGTTTACAAATTACAATGGTAGCCGCCCATAATTTTGCAACTTCAATGCCGTTCAGGGTGCCACAAAAAAGGCTGTTGGTCGAATGGGCATCGAAGGAGTCTGCCGTAGAGGCCAAGGTACTTGAGAGATTGACACATCGACTGCGATACAGGAGGCAAGGAACATTGCTATCATGTTCCCTCTTGAATAGTTTCATGGGTAAGGTATCATCGGACGCGGGCTGTCTTGCGGTGGGACTAACAACAAGAGTTGGTCAATCATGTCGTGGTCGCAATACGGAGAGCTTATGCTCAGCAGATGACGGGTAAGAGTTATGGAAGCCCATTTCTGCGGATCAGGATCATTAAAGAAGGACACCCATAACCCGCACATCTGGATGCATGCGCATCGAAATCCTTTATGCAGAAGCGCAGTGCGCATTGTGAGACACGCTTGATATTAATCTCCGATCATGAGCTACCAATAAAACCACAAACATGTTCCAAAAGAAGCAGGTCTCAGGGCCTCAGGATACCCGTTTGGTGGGGTTGGCGCCTCAGGAAAGGAAACTAGCTGGGGGTTGTCTGGATGCGTGATGGGGCGATGGAGAGAGGGTGGACAAGGACAATAGCTGCAATCGCGGGTGGTCTGGTCACTGGTCCCATAGCGGACCGCTAGGATCGAATCACGCGTCTCATGTTAATCCATGGATATTTCACTCGTAGTTGGTTTGAATTTGTCTAAAATCATCCGTAAAACGCGTCTTTGACGGTTCCATCCCGTATCTCATCCCATATCTCCCGAACTATTCACCTCTACGCGTCGCACTGTGCACACAAGAACCAGTTTTATCCGCCCGACCAAAGCCCTGTTGCCTAGAGGGTCAACGGGAAGTGCTCATCGGAATCAGTTGGCTTCTGTCACGCAGTCAGCAATGGAAGCAAGTCACCGGCAAGAACATGAGGCAGAAGGAAGAAGCAGGTGGGGAGCATAAGGTAAAACCCACTCTCGCGAATGGCCTTCCGCGCGGCGCGTGCGTGAGCCGCACGCGCCTGTAGCGCCGCCTTGAGCTTCTCCTTCTTGGCCTGCTTCTTGGCCCGGCCAGCCGTCATGTTAGCCACCCGGCTCTGCGTGAGGCGGCTGGGTTCGGCGGTCTTTGTGGGTGTCTTGGCCATCTTTGCCGTGGTTTGATATGCTTGGGGAGGGGATGTGAAGGTTGTGAGCGGCTGAGTGGATTGGTGGATTGGGTTGAGTGAGTCGTTGTTGGGATGTCGAGACTCGATGAAACGCGGACGCGCGAACGCGCTGATAAGTGATAACGCCCAAAAGGGATTATGTCATGCTTATGTGGGTCCCTTCTAAGATTGGGGGAGGAAGGGGAGGTGCACGTGAGGGGCTATTGAGTTTGGGAATGAGGGGTCAGGGGTAATTAAGGTGTGGCTTGACTTCATGAAACCTCCTCAGAGTGGCTTTCATGAAGGTTTCTCTAATTTTATTTTATTTTCATTGCAGCTGCATGTGCGCGGGCTTTCGGGAGTGCCGAAGACGGATGTTTGGTGCACACTCTCAGCTGTTGACAGTCGGCCGTGACATATTCAAAGCCGGGGCTAGCAATGAGCGATTGAACGTGCCATCTGAGATCGCGACTGCAGCGCCATACAGTGGACTGTGGAAGCCAATGCACTTCCTGGCAGCTGCATAGTAAACCATCTCTGGTAGGTAGATAACTGTGCTGCAGCTTGGTAACCAAGCTTCGGGTTACGTTTCATATGCTCTTATTTTTCGTTACTTCGTATGTACTCCTCTGTGACACTCGAACTATTTCACACTTTGGACTTTGCGAAGCCGCTATTCGTTGTCTCACACCGAAGCCATCTTGGGCTTCACCTCGTAGACAAAATCCTCCGCCGGCGTCAAGTGATCCATGATAGAACGCTTGCTGGATTTTTGGGCGTACGGTTGAGGACCCTCGTAGTCGCCCTTGAAAGATAGAGCACCAGGCCCGTCGTACGCTTTAACAGTGCTCATAACCTTCTTATCAAACCCAACAACATCATCGCTGATCGTGTTATTCGCGTTGGCAGTGGATCCGTTGACACATTGGCCATCTCCCCAAGCAGTCTGCGCTGTAGTATTCCAGATAGCCACCGGGTCGACGATCATCTCTGCCGTATAAAACAGACGGCAGTTGGATGCCTCATATTTGAATTGTTCCGGGTAGCCATTGAAGTCACCGCGTGCGTACGCATTCCGGTAGTTGAAGGATCCGGCCTCTGCGAGAGCGGGCAACAAGGGTGGTTCTTCAAGACTAGGGAGTACATCGAAGGCCGCCTCGAGGTACTCTGTGAAGTTACTCTGAGAAGCGTTGAGGCCAACCTGCGCGACGAACTGCTGGAGGTTGACGAAATTGAGCACCTGAGCACCCTCTACACCACCAATGACCTGCATCGCCGATTCCATGGGCCGGCCGCCAAGTGCGATGGATCGGACACCTTGCTCACGAACCAGCAAGCCGGTGAAGATTGTGCAGGTCGACGCGCATTGACCGTCAGTGATAACGACAATATTTTCGGGATCAAAGACTTGCTCCTGTGTGCTGAAGTCGAATTCCTGGCTGAGGTTATACCTCAGGAGGTAGGTGACATTTTGTTCCCCAATGAATTGCGGTCCGTAAAGATCAGCCCAAGAGTCATATTCCTCATGGTTCTCGTTGTAAACGGAGGTGACGGCATCGAGAAGAATCTCTGGGGCAACCTTCTCAGCTGTGGCACCGAGTACATCCAGAGCGGCATTGGCGCGAATGCGGTTTCCATCCCAGATGTCGGCTTTGGGGAACAACTGATTGTAGAGCTGAAAGCCGGCAAACACGAGGCCGCCGGGGTTTGCTTGCATGTCGATGATCAACTTTGTCTTGCCAGCGTCCTTAGCCTTTCGCAAGAACTCAGACACCACGGCCTCAGCCTCGAGCATCTCAAAAGTTCCATTAATCTTGGTCTCGGGGATCGACCATGGGGAAAAGGCAGGAATGGACAACACGGCAATGTCTTCGTATTCAGTGCCATTCATGAAGTATCCGGAGATCCAGTCGTGGGCGTGCTTGACAATGGGTATAGGGTATCCCCTCAGCTGCGTGCTTGTTGGTGTTGCTGACGACGTAGATGACGCGGTGGAGCTCGATGAGGACGAAGAAGTAGGTGTCGCCGTGACAGGCAACTCAAAGTATTCGTGAATTACTCCAGCAGAGCCGATATAGTCGACAGCATCCACGGAGATCGAGGCAACAAGAGTGTCGTTAAAGGTGGTGCCGTTGGTGAATTTGATCACCTGGACGTCGGGAGACTGGCCGGGAAACCTGGGGACGAATCCGTCCCCTGATCCCATTGCGAACTGCGCGGGGTTTGTAAACAAAGAGTTGTACTGGGCGTCGGGATCTTGGCTGAGCGCACGCCATGCCTGCGCCTCGAGGAAGTCCACGATTGGGACGTCGTCGATGCTTTCAATGTCGTAGACATCTGTCCCATTGGCGACGAATTGATCAAAGTCACTCCGAAGGTAGACTCTGGGAGTATCCGTGGCGCTGTCGGCCACAGAAACGACGGACGAGAGGCTGCCGAATTGGAAAACGTCGAGAATGGCGGGCTTGTATATAAAGTGGCCATCTGACGCTTGGATGAACTGGTTGAACGTTAGCATTTCCTACAGGTCCGTTGGAGATACACGATGTTAACTCACCAAGTAAGACAGCTCGAGTGCAAAATCCACTTGACTGTCATAATCATCATTGCTGAGCTTGGCTCGGATCTGCCCGAGTCCAGATAGAA
The DNA here is from genome assembly GCA_014705045.1 of Colletotrichum theobromicola. Lineage (NCBI taxonomy): Eukaryota > Fungi > Ascomycota > Sordariomycetes > Glomerellales > Glomerellaceae > Colletotrichum > Colletotrichum theobromicola. Next base: position 157,867 of record JABGLZ010000602.1, on the reverse strand, counting down.
CATCCACGCCGGGGATGAGATAGAAGTCAGGAGGGGCGGCGAGAGGCTCCAGTGTACTTTGGAAATGAATGTAGGGTTCCAGATAGTTGAGAAGGCCCATGTCATTTTCTTTATCCACAGGAACCGACTTGAGACAAGCGAAGGCTATGGACGGAAGCACAAAAGCCCTTGTCGCCTCGGGTTCGGCCGACATAAAATGTTCAGCCCGTGATTTTGCAATGGCGCAGGGCGTGTCTTCTGTGGAATGCGGCTGTGGTGCCGTTGTTGTGGCGTGGTGGTCGTTGGCAATTGTGGCACTGACAGCTGCTGCGGCAGTGGTGCCAGAGAGGCCTAGGGCCCAGAAGAGTGAACGCATGCTGAAGGGTTGGAGCAAGTGTTTGGAATTCAATCCGATAAGTGTGTATGGACAGTTGATGAAAGAAAGAACACTGCGGTGGTAAATTGAGTATTGGGAGTTGCTCGTGGACAGCTATTGTTGCGAATCATCCAAGGTGAGAGAGGATCTTCTGTGGCCCTTATATGTAGACCTTCAATCGGCCAAGGATTTCCAGCTCCACGAAATCAGCGCCCTGCAAGAATTAACTCCACATCGAACCATGCTTGGAGAACAAATACCACGAAGAAAGATTGAAAGCATGGCGCGCGGTAAGCATCCGGGGAATCATCGCACAAAGGACTGAATACGGAAAAGCGTGGCTCGAGTCTGCGCTACTGGCTTTAGCACGCAGACGGCGTTACCGTTGATGCCCTTCAACGACTCCACCACGACATCATCAGCCCCAGTAGGCAAATAGCATCAGCACTTGACATACTGACTCGGTCTTACCGTCTTTCTCAATCCTTCAAAGGATGGCTCGCAGGCTATGCGGGCAGGCACATTCAGGGCGTAGAGCTTATGCCGGCAAGAACCCGTCCGAGGGCGATCACAGAAGAATGCTTTCCTAAGCCCAATGCACGAACTGGACAGCCTTCTTGCGTTGCGACGTAGGCATATCCGGAAGTTCGTGTCGGAGAGCCGTGGAAACTTGTGCAGGACTAATCAGTTGGAATGCCTTCGCTTAACCTGCGCATCTAGCGTGGGAACTTATTCTCAATACGGACGGCTTGGGAATGTTCACAATGGTTTCTTCATTGGCAGAAAAAGCAAGACACTGAAGAATGTGGCATTGGCGAAGGACTGACAGAATTGGACTAGACAGGTCGAAAATAAATAAATAAAAAATGCGAGTATCAAGGATGCTGAACCATTAAAGAGGTGTCGAGCGAGGCCGGTCTCAGGCGTTAAGCTTAATCCGTGGGCGCACCCGCACAAACAGTCGCATGGACTCAGTATTCAGTCAGACCGTCCACCCGAAAGCTCCATATCGTTCTTGTGAGACTTTGAAGTCGACATCGCGCTTCTCTTGAACTGGTCGTTGACGTCAGAAAGCTCCAATATCGCTCTAAATCGCCGTGACAGCGGCACAGCGGGCAGGCGCCTCGTCGGGTGGTTGAGATCTTGTCGACGCTAAAACGCCATGGTTTAGCATAAGCCTGTTCCTCAACGAGCGGCTTGCGGCCTGGATATTCTGAGCCGGCACTCGAAGGCCGGGTAGCTCAACGACAATCAGGTGGCGGTGGCTTACAGCGCCTCCCGCCAAGAACTCCAGCTCGCATTATAACCCCCAAAAGCCCCCGTACCTGAGTGTCTGTTGGCCATTAAGCCTCAGATCTGGGGAGAGGCTCGCAGAATGGCCCTAATGCGGTAAAGCTCTAGACGAAGACGACGCAGTTGACGTAAATGGCGCCAGGCAGACGGGAACTACGGAAATACCCCGGGCACATGAGACATCAACCAGCTGAACGCTTAATTGTCTAATTGCTAATTAGCAGCTTTCCCTAAAGCAAGCCAAATGCATTGTAATAAATCCGACGGATGGAATCCTCATCACTATGCCACCTAGGGTTTAGGTAGGGCATCAATAAAAATCACACGATCTACGCCGATACTTAAAGTTCCAGTCAGCACTTCGCCGGGCTGCAAGGGCGAGCAAAAATCCGAGGAAAAAACATACAACACCGGGCATTCGCCGGTCGTCACCGACCCGACTACTACTCCAGCCCTCACTGGCTTATCTATGGGAGAGCGGACGGGATCCCGAGTTCTCCAGTGGGTATGGTCGTATGTGATGGGTTTACGACTTAGAGTTTCCTATATCCATCACATTGGGATGATACGGATCTTGCTAAGGTCTATTTCCACGTCATATGATCTGCCGAACTCCACGACGGTTGATGGAGGTGGAAGGCGGGCTCTAAGGACCAGTCGGCAAGAGTCTTTTTGATTTAGATCTATTGACAAGGTGCTGGCTTGCTGCGAGCAATACGGCAGCTTGTCTTTGAGAGGATTCCGTGTTGATGACTTCGTCCGCTGCCTCCACTGCGGGCTTCACATTCGCAAGCAACTGTCTCCTCGGTCATGCTTGGGACTAATCCTCACTCAAACACCTTCATCCAATTCATCAATTCTTCCCAGTTTATACATTGATGCTCTGTGCCAAATCCCGTGACACCATTCAGTGTTGAATTCGCGGTCTCAATCGTCAGATCCTGCCAAAACCTCTTAGCTGGAATTCTCCCGTTTGGAGATGGATGCAATCGTCTACGACGAAGACTTACGGGCTTGCACATGATAGCCTGACGCAAGAGATCAAAACAGTGCCCTAGATGATACATGTCATGCGCCTTATTGATCTCTGCCGCCTCATTTCGTTTTTCGTGGCTCGATGATGCCGCACTCGATCGATTTCTGCCTTGGTTCGAAATATCTGGACGTGCCTCGTAGAGCGCTCGACGAACCATGTCGAGGCAGTGGATCTGATGGAACACTGCCAGGCAACTCTCCTTGGGTGCGATACTCGGGTGCGTGAAGAATCCGCCTCCTTCGGGTAGGAGGGATGACCAAGCCTTGTCGACCCTTGGCGACGGGGGCATAGCGTACGTTAGATCAAGAAGGAAGGTTCGAGGAGCGGTTTTCACTATGATGTTGTCAGCTAAAAGGCCTAGATACTTGGTATTGTCTTGGAATTATCTGATTAACGCACGACGTATCTCTCCCCCTAGGGGCTCTTCGCCGTACAGTGCGCTATCGCTCTTGAGACGGGAGGCATTATTGCTGACGACGGCGATCAGGACAAGGAGCAGAGTGTAAATGACATGCACCTTTCCACGATTCCAGTTTCGCTTGATCCAGTGTGATTCAAGGTGTTCGGCCTGTCTCTCTTCTTGTGCAATCTTTGAATATTGATGAGGATCAAGCCAAGATGCCATTGCGGCGCCTCCAAAACGTCGAAGAATTGGTATCGTGGAACAAGATCTCTGCGGGTGGTTGAGAAAGAAAACAGAAATAGAATCTACCCGAAGGTTTCGCTGACTTCCAATTGCGCCGTGGCAGGTGAGGGGAAGGAGATGCAGATGCGAACTCAACACGGGGAGTTGGAGACGAGAATTCGCCGACTAAAGCTTGATCTTTGTCAGAATCCAAAGATGCAAATCCTCCCTGCCAATTTCCAGACCATGGGTGAAAACTGTTATTAAATCTGCATCAAGTCCCATGGAATGCTTGTACTGAACGGACACCATGGGTTCGGTGGCTTACACGGCCACGTTTTCCAGGTTCCGTCATTTTCGGCTGTTGGAGTTTCCTGTCGATCTAACATTCGCAGGGATTGGGCTCCGAACGAGGGGTAGGTGAGAGTCCCGATCATCCGTGTTCATAACGCCAAAAGAATGGGTCATGTTTTCTCCGAAACCAATGGACTCCATGTCTATTGAGTTTGATGGATCAACCAGTTTGTCGCATCATTACGTCCAAAATGTTGTTCTAATCGTCACAGCGACATGATGCGACGCGTTTCTGAGCTCCCATCCTCTGGAATCCTCAGCGTGGCCCGGCCGAGCAGGTACAGGGGGCTCAGCCCGTTTCGCAACCGCCTCCAGAGCTAGGGAGTTTCAATGTGATCGCTCGGCCCGGTATTCGCAAGTCTTGGAGGCTGTCAATTTCCCACAAATCTAACGCTCAACGGCAGGCCGGGCATGGCCTATGCCGGCAGCCTCGGTCTCGTTTGCAAAGAACCATAAGCAGGAGAACACATAAACATATTACATCAAGAGAATGGCTCATGGTCATGAACTTGTGGTCCCGGTCTTTTGTTTCATGCAAGTTTCCCCCGTTCTCTCTGTATCTCTATCACATCAAAGGAACACTTTGGCCCAGAGCATTCCTATGGCAAACACGGCCCGGTTCTCAATAACGTCACCCAGCATCCCGGCCACGAACGAAAATAACTCTCCTCCGCCTTCCTCCGCTCTGTGTCTGCACAGAGATGCGACCACAGACATGACCCACAACGAGATCTGATAACAGGCAACAAACGACAGAACCTTGTGGGCAAGGGGCCAAGCTCGAGGTACCGGCAGCATATTCGCGAATGCAACAATGTCCCGCTGGTCACGGGAGGATCTACCCGCGGGTCCGGTTGCAATGCGTGTTTGAGGCGTGAGTGCAGAGTTCGGTGCCGCGGATGATCTCAGTGCCCGTCGCTCCTGGGGTTGAGCCGGCGCAAAACGAATTGGACCACCTGAGAAGGTGGTGGTTGTGAGATCGTTGGCCGTGGCAGTCTGCTTAGGTCTTGAGCGCGTTCGCGCTGATTCGTCTTCGCTGTCTGTAGAGAGCTCAATTACCCTGACCCATCGATTCGGTCTGGTTGCGCGTGCCGATGGGAAGGATGAGAGTGTTTGCTGGGTCCGCAGGCGCGGTTGCGTGGGCCGATTATGCTGCGTCGACAATCGATGTGGCATTGCTGCGCCAATTGTTTGGAAGAATGAAGCTGAGGCGATGGTTTGAGGATTCAGTGATCGAGTGAGGCAAGTAGCGGTTTTTGAGCTTATTGGCAGAGGACATAGAGATTCAGGATTGTACGTCCTAAGGCATGATGGGAAGAGCGGTGAGTTGGCCGTTTGCTGGAGCATGCTCACATGTCTTGGTGTCCATTGTCTGAGATGAGACAAGGTGTTTGGCACAAATGTAAGCCATGGTAACCAGGTAAGTAACGATAAAGTGGCAATGGTAGGAAATTCAACAATGAAATCCAATATCAATGGCATTCAAGGGATAGATCCAGGCGTGGCTGCTCCAAGGATAACCTAGATGATCCTGATCGTAGACTAATGGTAGTCGCTCCATTAGGATTTTATTTAAGTGTAAGGAAGCATGAATTGGCAAGCAACCATTGAAACTGGATTTGTGATCAATTTGAGAGTAGGGGCCCCCGATCCATCTCATTCGTTCGCTTGTGGTTCGACCTCTGTCGCATCTGCATCTACCCGTTGATGATGCCGTCTTCCTAGCTCCATGCTCTGGAGTCCCGCTAGCTGATGACGAATATGGAAACCCAAAGATCCGCTCCCACAGAAAGAACCGAATTGATAACGTCACGAAAATCTGAGACCGCTAACAAAAGAACATCGTTGCGGTAGATCTGAAGCAATTCGGGAACTAAAACAAAAAACCCAACACATCTACCCGAGTTGAGATGGGAGGCTCGCTTAGTTTTGAGGCTGTAGCAAAAGTAGGAGTTTCATTTCATTGTTAAAAGGGGTTTTGTGTGCGGTTGTTTTCACGCTAGGAAGCCGATGAAAATTATCACCAGCCTTCCTAGTTCTAGATAGGCTGATTTGGCACCTTCGACATCCACAACAAGTTGCGATCGGCCCGCCGACAGACCAGCCCAGCCCATGGTAGAGACATCCACTTTCCCCCTAGCCAGTTGACCGTCCTACCTCTACGCCAAGCCAATCGCTCTTCGTATCCAGCCTTTCTACACTAGTTGAACCCGCAAGCCTTGTACGGTAGAAGCCAGCTCAAACTCAGTCTCCGACGTGTCGCAAAACTTTACGAATATAGGCACCCTGTGAGAGTATGGCTGCCAAAGTGCATGAAACTGAGACCCCAAGGAAGTTTTCATGCTCTGAAGCCTCTTCGCGTCGCTTGGAATTCGGCGATTTAACAGGTAACCGATCCGGCCGTGGCGCTGTATTTGCGGGCCTTTACAGTCCTCGTCAAGAATGATTTCACTGAGCGCGAGAATTGCTGCCATAGGTTTGTGGTCTCTGGTACCGCTTCCACCAGCAAGAGCATATACGAAGGCCTCAGGTCGCATTCTCAGATGTATTTTCTGGAATGCGGGTTGCAGATAGGCCAAATGTGCAACAAAAGGGGCAACGCCTGGTCCTGGCTGATGACTGATGGCCACATGTCACGAATCGAAGGCATCGAAGTCTGGGTGCACTACGGCGAGAACCAGTGTTTTGCCACGGTGAGAGACTTCGAAATCCGGTAGAAAGACTTTCAACACAACTCGCCTGAAAAGTTGGTTGATTTGGGATATGTCGCGAATCATTTTGAACCGGAGTGATGCGAGATGTGTTTGACGAAGTTTGAGCTTGAGTCTAGGACGTTTGTCGTTCATGGAATCATAAGTCGCATTCCAGGTCAATGGATGAGCAGAGATTTCAGCATCATGAACTATGGTCTGAGCAATCAGAAGGACGACCTCGAGTGGCAGACACTTGGGTGCAGTCTTCCCTGGTGTGCTGTTCAGACGCAAGCTCTCTCGGTGGAATAACCGAGCCGATTTTCGGCAAGCCATGGCTGATTGATCTGCTGTGGTCAATGCTAAGAAAATGCGATGTAGTGCGTCTCTCGGAAAGATTCTCTTCAACTGCACGACAGTAGGTTAAGTATCTTGAAATCGTCTTCGACATGGCGAGTCTTGATCAACCAAGACCGTGCTAGAAGGTTGCGGGAAGGTCTGGTATCCAATCACAAAGAACTCGAGTATTCACTCCCAGCAAACCAGAGGCTTTCTAAGGCGTAAGACGAGATATCAAAGGCTACAGCCGAATCCAGTTGGTCGAAATTGCCAGCCAAGCAATCGAGCGTCCTTTGTCTTGTTTACTCATACCTTTGCTCATGTTGCCTACCTAGTCTGACGGTCGCGATGGCTTACTGGATGCTGCTCTTGCTGAGGTACGCCAGGGTGTCTCTCAATCCATGGCCTACCTTAGGCTACGAAGATATCTAGAAGTATCAGGACTTTTCGTAATTTGGCTACATAGTACCTGCGCGCATGTGAAGAGAAGTATGTAGAATACATAAAAATAGCCATCTCCTCGCGGTGGTCAGTATCACCACCAAAGCGTATATGATGAGTTTCTAGATAAAGTCAGTTGAAACTACCGGCTGCACTCATGCATATATATCTCACAATTTCTGCGGTATACGCTTTTGGGATCCCAAACGCAACCAACATTCATACAATTGTTCATTCAGGGTGTGAGGATACCGAATGTCGAATCTTGTGATCCCCAAGACATCAGCTCCCATACTACGTACTCAGTAGTCACTCAGCCGATGTTCAGGATCGTAATAATTAGCTAACATGTGATGCGTCGCGAAAGCTCGGTGCATGATGATTTGTGATAAGCTTGCCTTCTACCTTCGCTAATCAGCTAGCCAGTCGCTCAGAGCGGCAAGCACGCGGCATCGCTCACCCCGGCCATCCTCCCATTTGTCACCATCCACGATGTCCAACATTGTCTTAAGTGGTGGATCATTGTCGTTGCCAGGAGTATAACTGGTGATTTGCAACGTAACCATCCCGTCAAACGATGCCTCTTTTTCAATCGGCACACCCCCTGTTGTGTTCGTGTTCAACATCTCGGCAACGCCATGTCCACCCTTCCTCCATTGAGGCCAAGTGGTGACATTCGAATCAGCGCCTCGCAGTGTTGGGGCTCCGTGTACAATAAAGTCGCCCCATGCGACCTGCAAGCCCCGTCGAAGGGGGGCTGTGATGGACGTATTGGGCGTGTTCACATCCGCGAGAAGCACGTCAACGGTGCTTCCAGAACCCACGTCGAGACCGTGATATGCGGGTGGTACGCTGAACTGGTATCGCCACGCCTGACCTCCGGGCTTAGTCGCGTATGCGTCAGCCAGCCAGTGCGACGGACACATGAAAGTGGCTTCTGCGTAAAAGTTGTTGGCTACCTGCTGCCAACCCGTGGCGTAATTCGATACAGTTGTGGCGAAAGGTGAATCAAGGCCATTGGTTTGAAAACCGGGGTCGGTGTTGTTTGCGTCTTTCGAATCGATTGTGAGGAACTCTTCGTGTTTCTGCGTGTACGTCGTAAGGATGTCTGTAACGTTGCTTGTTGACAGCTTGGGATAGTTCGTCTGCAAAAATGACACAAAGCCTGCCTGGGAAGTGATGTTCTGCGGTGTAAAGTACGGACCCTCGTCTGCAACATTGCTGGTGAGTAGACTGACGCCGTGGACCTTGGCCTTGGCGAGTTGATTCGGAGGAACGTCCTTCACAAGTTTCCCGTCGACTACTGGCCCCCACGCCCATTGTCCATAGCGACCCTGCGTACTCACCCAGTCGCTCGCATTTTGAAGAGTGATCGAGTCAACATTTTGCAGACAGGAAAAAAGAGAGGTCGAGTCTTTCGTGGCTGTACAGCCGACTCTCTCCGCTAGACTCTGGTACTGCCTTGTGGGCCGAGCGCCGTCGAATTGACTATATTGCTTGCTTTAGAAAGGCTGCGTCACGCCTCGAGGGTTGGAAGAGAAGAATGCTTACGGTTGAGTTGCCATGTACGGACTGCTTGCAATCACGCCTCTGAAGAGACCATCTGCCTCATGCGTTGTAGCCAGATTCAGGATCGCTCCGGCCCCAGCGGACTGTCCGGCCACCGTCACTTTGCTTGAATCGCCGCCGAACTTGCAGATATATTTCTTCACCCAACGAAGCGCAAACACCATATCATGTAAGCCGGCATTAGGAGTTCCGTTGGCTGCAACTTCGTCCGATGATAGAAAGCCAAATGCTCCTAGTCGATATTGAATGACGACGGCAATGTAGGTGTTGTTGTTTGTCGCGATCTGAGTGGAGAAGTCGAACGAAGCCGCCGAATCAAGGCCGTAACCTCCGCCGTGGATCCAAACGAGGACAGGCAGGTTCTTGGCGCCAGCAGGGGCAAAGACGTTAAGAAAGAGACAGTCCTCGTCGCCAGTGAAGTTGAATGATTTCAAAGAGGCCTCTTCGGCTGCGGTCTTGGGATACAGCAGAGAGCGGCGTGCCCATGGGCAGCGAGGTGGATCGGAAGTGGCTGGCGTGATTTCAGTATCATTACCAGTTTTGTTGCTGCTTTCTGGAGCCTGAGGTAGCTGCCAGCGAAGAGCACCTGTTGGAGGGGCCGCGTATCGAATGCTATGTTCCGTTAAATGATTTCGAACATGAAACCTATGTGACTCCTGTAGCACCTACCCTCGGAAGATATCGAGATTCAACGTTGAGTTGTGCGTGCCTCGGTATTGGGCATAGGAAAGATCAACCGTGGGCCCGCTCACAGCTTCTGCTATGGCCAGACCCGGAAGAAGGGCAATCAACGACGAGGTGAGCTTCATGATCTCTTCAGTGTCCGAAAGCGATGAAATGCGGGAGGTAGAGCTGGAACTTGTCTGGTCTTGACGTGTCTCGCATTCCTAAGCCTAGTGGTGTAAGAAACAAACGAACGAAACCAAACAAAGACCAGACACCATAGACGTCCCGTCTGCAACTGGAACCTGGAACTAAGGAAACTTGTAATGAAGTACCCAGTGGAATACACCACGCTTTTGTCTTTATTTAATGCATTGAATGGGGTCGATCATGGTTGACGCGTAAATTGACCAAATTAAGTTTGATTACCACCTCGTCTTTACCCCACTAACACAAGGTGAGTGTACTTCTCACGACTCGCGCAATAACCGTTAGACTTTGTACGGTAGATGCTAATCGGGATTTTGTTTGCTCCATGACCCCGACAGCTGTTACATCGACAATTGGTCGGTGACGAACGCCGCGACGTTAACACCGAAAGTCAAAATCGTTAGCGAACACATATTTCGGCTGCGTCGGACGAACTCTCGGGCCTGTATAACGGCGGTCTGCGCGGCTAATCTGCTAAGAAACCTGTCACTCTCCCATGCGAACAATACGAGCAAGTGTCATCGCGTCAATATCGCATGAGGGAGCCAGATATCTGCCGATGGCTATGAAGGGCGCCTCAGTTAGATGTATATGCGCTCACGCAACGAGACAATTGCGCGAAGCATAGTACTGTAAACACGGGAGCCAAAAGGGGATATGACAACAAGCGAGAAATGACGGACGTTATATTTTGGAACGAATGACTAATTGAAATACCGTGGTCTAAGGTGGACAAGCACTGTTAAGATCGGCACCAACATGCTCCACACTCGCTGAGTGATGAACGAACATTGAATTATCAAGGCAGAATGTTAGCATTGCCGTAAACTGATCACGAAGCGCCTGTGTTGTCCGCGAAAAGCGTGGTTGGGTAAGGAAATGGGTCTTAGACGTTCATCACAAGGTCGGCAAACGAATTAAGACGGAAGAAAGAGGATTTGAGAAGTTCGATCGTAGGCTGAGAGGAAAAGCAATGTTGTGAAAATCGCAGATGGCGTGCGAGATTCAGTACGATCTTCCACACTTGACAAACCTTCAATTCCACTTATTATAGTAAAGCGCGAACATACACTTCAGAAATCCAGATGCAATTAAACTCGCGGTACGCGATTTGAAGCTCTGGTCGAAGACTACCTGAACTCAGAACAAGGATGAACGACTGCCTATTCTTCGGATGTTGGCACCAATGAGAGACGGTTCTCGCAGCACACAACCAGGCTTCCCATGACCGAAAGCTGAGCGAAGGTCTTCAGGAAGAAAACCGTTCTGAAGCTTGTGTTGGCGCCTTCTCCAGTAAAGGTCATGCCCTTCAGAGGCGCGTGCCGCAAAAGTTTGGATCTGCTCAGAACCTCGCCTAGGAGTGTAAAGCCGATGGAACTGCGAAATAATTATGCTGTAGAAAACGAGAACATTATATGATTTCCAGTTAATACTATCCATACCCTCTGGCATCCATAGTTTGACTTCTCTGAATCCGTTATTCATCCCGAAGGATTGACATAGCGACACGATTCCATCACTCACCATAAGCATTCATGGGTTGTTCATCGTTGAAATTGGCTCGAATACTCTGGCTGCTACGATAGATGAGTGCTTACGGAATCGAGAAGAGCATGATCACTACATTCCGACGTAAGAAGTAAGGCGAACTGCTTGAGTGATAGCCAAGTAATAACGAGCATTCGAGATCAAATACCTTCTACTAAGAGCTTAATCATGGCGAGGTTTTAACTACATAGTCCGTGTGTCTGTCAAGGAAACAAACGCATCCACTCCATCGGAAAAGCCTAAATTTAAGCTTGGTGATCGGTGTGTAGTGGCTTACATGATGCTTTTCAATCATATTGTAGACGAGACTTCAGACGAATTCGATAACGACGGACTATTCCTATCCTTTAGCTGGATCCATCATCGCCATGTGGTCAATGTTCATCCCACCGGCAGTACCCCGCGGGTCTGTGTCCATCCACCAATCCCATTGAAGGCTTTACGACATAAAGTCAAACGTAGAAATTCGTTGCGTAGCTGAATCTTGCTGCAACGTTTATGGTGTAGTGAGTATGTTTTGTCCACCATTGTCCACCATGGCAAGGCCGGGAAACAGCCGGGAATCCCTAATTCGACACACACCAAGGTGGACAACAAGAATTTCTTCGATAGAACTTATTGGACCGATGACTCGAAGCAGTTCGGAATTACCGACACCAGTCGGCTTGTTGTTGGTATATGATACTATGAAATGACCATTAACATCCCCTCGGAACGCTTGAGACTTAACACACCATCGACAGCATTGAATCGAGGACGGACATAATGGCATCTCATCGAAGGTCGGTTGCTTTGGCCGACATCGCGCGGGTCGCGTTTGCCATGTTGCCTTGTATTTCTCCGGCAGCTGCTCAGCAGCCGGTTCAGGTAATGCTGGATGACGGTCCTTACTCTGGAGTCACGATAGCTGGGGTCAACAAGTTTCTAGGGCTTCGGTATGCTGCCCCTCCTGAACGATTCGCACCCCCAGCTCCTGCATCAATGACACCGCACAACGATGCGAAGGACGCGACGAAATTTGCTCCTTCGTGCATCCAAGCCATTCCTGGTGAGTCGGTCATTTGGAAGGTATCGCGGGGCTTTGCTAATCCTGGACAAGCTCCCATTGCCGCCCAAATGGGCAACATGGGTCCGCAAAGCGAAGATTGCTTGTTTGTGAACGTCTTCGCTCCGTCGACCCCTCCGCCTGCCGAGGGAAGAACCGTTATGGTATGGTATTATGGCGGAGGCTTCCAATTTGGAAGCGCCAATACTCCCATGTTTGATGGTTCGAGCTTCGCTCAAAACCAGGACGTGATTGTTGTAACCCCCAACTACCGAACCAGTGGTTAGTCTTTCTTCCTCAAAACCCACTCCTAAATCGGCATGTCTGATTATGTTTCTTGAAAATCAGTCTTTGGGTTTCCAGGAAGCGTCGAAGGTATTCCTCCTCAGGCACGCAACGTTGGCCGTGAGTCTTCTTCTGTTCCCCTCTCAGCAGCCTATACTAACTAAGAGAAACGTCATGGACCAGAAACTCGCTCTGCAGTGGGTTCAGCGGAACATCAAAGCCTTTGGGGGCGATCCGAAGAAGGTCACCATCTTCGGCGAATCTGCAGGTGCAGCCTCCGTTGACCTGCTCCTCCTGACCAGCGGCATGAACCCTCCCTTTCGAGCCGCGATTACGGAATCCGGGACCTCGTACCTCGTCACAGCGCCGCAGGCCGGCGGAGATATTATTGGGCTAATGGCAGGTATTACTACGGGTGCGAGCATGCCAGGAAACTCTTTCAAAACCCTGGCGAAGGCTCTCAACTGCAATGAAGGTCAAGCCCTAGCCTGCGTCAAGGCAGCACCCGTGGATGCTGTTGCCTCCGTGGTCTCGAACGGACCTTTTAACTTCCCTCCGGTTGCCGACGGCGACACGAACGTTCCTAATTCTCCCGACGCTACGCGATCCGCCGGTCGGGTCCCCAAGATACCGCTGATGCTTGGCACCAACCTGAGAGAAGCTGACATCTTCACCATGATGAGGCCACCACAGCCAGTTAATGCGTTCGTTGCGGCAACCTTCCCCGGCGACACAGCCTTGCAGGAGGCGATTGTCTCTGCGTACCCTGTCGGAGGAGGTACTTCATTTGCAACTGAAAAGGATGCCATAACTCAGATAGCGACAGATCTGGATTGGACATGTAGCATTAGCCATGAGGCACGCATATCGGCGCAGGCAGGGGTTCCGACCTGGAGATACCTTTTCAACTCCACCTCGTTCCCTCCAACTCCCGGAGGCGTCCTGTCCCGCCCGGTACACGGCTCCGAGATCAGCTTCGTATTTGGAAACCTACCTCCGCCGCCGGCGACGCCCGATCAGGCTGCGGCGTTGAGTAAATTCATGCAGACGGCATGGGCCAACTTCGCCAAGAACCCTGCCAATGGGCCAGGTGTTCAAACTTGGACGCCACACACTGGTATGCCTGGAGCGATAGACTTGGCTAATCTGGGTGGAGTTGTTGGGGACGGTGTGGCTATGGTAGATCCACGCACCGTTGACAGTCGTTGTAACCTATTCGATAAGGCGTACGCTACCACCATGACGCCTTCCTGAACTTGTATAGTCAATCATCGCTCGAATCTCGGAATTGTACTGGCACGTAGTCGTGAATAGTAGCAGAGACCCTGAAATGAAACCAGTCACTTCGGAGATGTGGCCAAAGAGATTGTGGAATATTTCATCGAGCTAGGTCTTGTAGACTGATGAATGCCAATTCTTCCATAGTCAAGGGAACAACACCGAGTGGCCATGAGAAAAGCGCAAAACCAACAAGAGGGGTGACCTGGCCAAAATGGCCGGCAAAGAACGTGGGCGATGATACTTCAGAATTACGTGTGTGACCTGACGGGTTACGGTTTGGGTTCTGACTCAGTGCACACTTTTAGACACTTCAGGAGCGTGTCAGCTTGTGTTACGAGTTCCTAGCATCCAGCAATATAATTGATCAAGAGAAAGTGCTACTGATGTTGACGAATCCCGATCCCACGTGAATCCTCGAAGGACACATCTCTGGTCTCTTTCCCTAAGTTCCCGATTACCGAGCACACTTAAGTGCCTGAAACGCTCCATGAATTTTGCTTCCAAGGTTCTTCCAAAGACGACGCGCAATGTTGCCCCTAGGAAGCTGTGCGCCAACAAAAGAACAGCCTCCCGGCCTCCGTACGGCGGATAGCCCGGCCTGCAGGTCCTCTGAATGTTCCAGCAGCTTCTTCTCGAACGCGCTGGAATATCCAATCAACGAAGAGCGAATACAATGCAGGTCGTCTCCAGACTCCAGGCCGTGCTTTTGGAGGAACACGTCATCATCTTCCTCTTCCAGAAGGCGGAGGTGTAAGAGAATCAAATCTCTCAACTCGACGAGAACGCCACAATCAGCACACGATGGATACAAGTGGCGTTCAGCCTCCGAGAAGTCGCGACAGAGAGCATGCCTTGGACTGTTGGTGTGCGGCCCGCAACGCCCGTAGGTGTGGTTCAGCTTGGCCTGCCAGACCATACGGACGCAGAACTTGTTGTCCGCAAAGACAGAACAACTTTCTCCCAGCTTGCAAGCTCGATGAGCTGGGTCTGCGATTGCCCACAGTGGGGTGTCCTTGAACGTGGCTAAAGTTGCCATTGTTGGAAGGACATTGATAAGACAGGATTCGCCGCATTCGCTATGGCAGGGGACATTGCCGTGCATGCGGGCTACTGAGATGATGTGGCGAGCCATCTTGAGTTCGGTGTGCAGGGCGAGATAAAAGGTTATCTTGAGACGGTTTGGCGGAGTGAGATTCGTGGCAATGTTCGTCTAGTAACGAAAGACCAAGGCAGGATTAGAAGCCCTTGGGAGGCCGGGACTATTGTAGTTGATGTTGGTGGACTAGATACCGATACCGAAACCCCTTGGGAGAGCAAACAGCCTTGTTTTATACAAAAGAAGGAACCCCCGCGACAAAGTGTCATCACATGACTGGTGTGGATATCACCTGGGTTTCTTTGCTGCATTCCATACCACGTCTCAATCGCCGGAAAGGACACGGGTGTTGATTTCCACGGCTGGCATAGGAAGCCCAAAAGGGAAAACACATCGCTCACATGCACGAGAGTCGTCCCTTTTCTGTCTCCAAGGGTCTACAAGCTGCCCGGCGAATCAGGAGATTGATTCAGCTTGTACTTAGTCATTATTGAACACATAGATAGTTCTTGTCTTGATAGAGGACCAAGTGGTTGTGGAGCAGGACAAGGCAGCGTTGAGATGTTGAAGGAGGGGAAATAACATACGCCGTCCAAGTAGTCCTAGCGCCAGCGCATCTTGCCCAAACAAGGGGTATTTCGGTCTGGATTCGGCGGGGTGTGCATTCCACACCCCAGCAAATACCGCCCTCGCCCAGCGCAACCATCGGGGCGGGCTCCGAACGCCGAAACATCCTTGTCATTGAGGAAGTTACACGCAAATAAGCCATGGTATTGGAAGCGTGGGGGCTAACGGGCATCCACACCGAGGAGATGACTGCCAAGTCCTACCAAAGGTACCTATGTCAATGGCTTGACTGATCCGCAGAGAGTTGGCTCATTGAACGCTAATCAGGTGTCGTGACAACCTCCCAGGACACCCTTTACCGATCTCCGCAAAGCTGAAGGCTCATATGAAGACGTCGGTCGTAGGATCCTGTTTTAAATTGTGAGAACTATTCTGGCTGCCTCCCGCGACCTTAGCCATGTCACAATCGCAGCGTTGACATGAGTAGAGTCGAGCATCTTGCAGCAACCATACTTGGGCGAGTCGATTGCCCACATTCAAGGACGTGCTACTTCTCTTCTATCCAGCAGGTGAGTGCAACCACATATGCGCCATCCCTTACGAATTAAATCACAGATTCCATTTCGCGGCCCGTGGACCCCGACACGTTAACACGGTCACTGGACGCTTGTGATAGGTGCTCCACTCGAGTGCAGAAGCGCCGAAGATGCCTCCAACGCTGACCATCTCGCAAGGCTATGATGTTGTCTCCCAGCTGAAGTACATGTCAAAATATTCCCACAATGACGGATGCCCATGTAGCCCTGGACTCCTGGTTGAAATTGGCAATGATGACGAATACCACGGCCCAAAATGGCACTTTCTGCAGGTGACATCTCATATTCCAGTATATTTTGTGAGTGTGGTGGGAGCCGGCGTATGCCCACCCCCCTTGAGACCCTGAAAACATGCAGCCACATCCAAATGCGTGGCAGGCCCGATAAGGTTCGGCCCATATCTTCTATCACGAAGTCTTAGCAGATGAAGGTGTCACAGGGCCTAAGTCAAGATTTATGCGTTCTCCGTGATCACCAGGCTGCCATTCCCTCGGATACTGGACTGGCTGTTGAGACCTGCTTCCGGCCGAGACTGCGTGCCGATACCTCCTCTTGCCTTATCCAACTTAGTACGGATTACTGATCATGAGGAGAAGGCTAGTTGGAGTCTTTACAGGATACTCTCAAACATCACCTGTCATCCACACCATAAACACATGGGGACACATTAATCAGGTTAACGAGATCGCACTTAAGGTACGCGGCCTCTTGCTCGCAGTATCTATACAAGAAACGCGATATGCAAAAACGCAGCGAAAACATAGTCGAAGGAGACCTCTCGTTGATTACAATTGAGAACATGACAGTGTACGTTTTGCCCTAGTGCTGTTGTCTCTTCCCGCTAATTAGCACGTATCCATGCAACAGCAACTAATTCCTCTGTACGTCTCTCCCTAGAAGCAGCTACTATCCATGCATATAATGGAGTAAGAAAAGAATTAATCAGAGCACGACGCTGATGCGAAGTCTAGGGGTTCGGGACCATCCCGCATTTGGGATCTGGTTCCTCTCGGCGCGTCCACACATCGGCTGGGCTGTCATGATGCCAGTCCGGCCCGCGGGGGTGGAGTCCCGGCTGCAGCCATCATCACTCACCCGAAAAGGCTCATTTGCATATACTCCCTGCAAGAAAACGTCGGACGGGTGGCGGAACAGCGGAAGAGGGCATGCAGTATACAACGCGCTACTTTTGGAAAATAGATCTTTGTATCGGTGCGCATACCCAGGCTTGGCTCACTGTAATTCGTCGTTCCAGGCACCAGACCCCAATGCAACCGGCGCGAGAGACTCGAAAGAAGCGGATGCACATCACGACCATTGCCGGAGTGTGCCCAAGTGTGAGTACATGTGGAGGAAATCGTTATGATGAGGCGCCCCATCTGCGCAATTTTCTGCCCCCTAAGAGCTGGGTACTGAACCCGCGACTGGCCTGTAACTTAGATTGGCGGAATTGCTTCTGATGGATTGTTTCAATTGCCTGGTAGAGCTTCAGATTTAGGATTGGTTCATCATTGCTCGGTTCTGTCTCTTTCGTAGGTCGGAGCAAAAAGAGGGCAGTTTTCCGTATCTGCATCCAATTACCTCTGCAATCAGAAAAAGGTCAACAGATTCTTTTGATTCAAGCAGCAATCCATATTGAGGAGCTATCTGTGACATCAGGATGGCAGGGTCTAAGACAGGGGTCAAATGACGCGAAAAGGCTCAATGAAAACATACAAGCCGTTCAGTTTCGAAATTTGGAACACGTCCCCGGCGGATTCAATCCCTCCGACCAACTATGATTCTTCGTTGTGTGTTTTCCTGCCCGATGTCTCTCGGAAACACCGACTTTTGGAGAGTAATCAGACAAAGTGACAGGTCAGATGTGAGCTGTCAACATCTCCGGCGGGGTTGTGCGGGTCTTTTGCATCGCCAAGGCCTCGGAAGATTGATCCCAATGCCGCCCTTTGCAAATTGAACCAACCACGGATGATTGTTTCTTTTTTGTGTTTTCCACTGTTGATTCTGACCTGGCCTTTGTGTCGGTCCGGTCTATCTTGACCGGAGAACAAGGAAATCTAATGCCCATGCATGCTGCAACTCGTGCCGCAACCCTCCTTGTTGCCTGCCGGGTTTGAACGTAAAGGATCAGCCCCTCCCTGTCCCGGAGCAGTCCGACTGCCGAGACGTCAGAGATAGCGCAGCCATGATATTGCATTCTGACCAACTCGAGTAGAACGCCACGGATCATGTTTTCCCTCGCCGTCCGACGAACTCTTCTCAGTCTAGTGGAAGCGGAAACAAAGCTAGTATGGATGGCCACACCAAACGGCTGCAGATCCTAGGGAAAACGCCCGTCTGGAGACTTGATCTCAACTTATGATGTCTCCGCAGGTTTTCTGGTGACACAAGCGCATGCCTGTTTGACATCAGTTGTGGTACACACCCACCAGAGAAGGGCCCGAGGAACTGCACCCTGCCGAGGCGCTTCTCCGCGATCTTGATCCACCAGGTCTCACTCATATGGTCAGCGGCACTCGTGAAGGCTGTACCAGCAACCACGGTTGTTGGAGCCCAAGACACGCCACTATCGCTGAGATTTCAAATATGTTTTGTTGTATCCAGCTGGCTGGGCCTCTCGTGGGGCTTGACTTGTGGCTATGCGACTCCGAGAAAACAAAATCATTGGGGGATTGACTGCCCTGGAATAGATCACGTCGGATGCCGCGAAATGCGATCGCGAATTCAAACTCAGAGTGAAGCGGAACTCACAGTGGTATTACTTTGAAAATCCATCACACTTCAAAAAATGACAAACCAAGTACACGTCTCAACCATCAAACCATCAATTCCCACACCAATGCAAAGGCACGCGTCAGCCCACTCAACCCTTCACCAGAGCTCATCGAGAGCGTAGTTCTCATCAGCAATATCATCAAACTCCTTCTCAGCTGCATCAAGCTCGGCTTTCTTGCTCACGACAACAGCCTTGTGGTATGCCACTTCCTCTTGTGCGAGTCTGAGTGCCTTTTTAACCTTCGTAATATCGGTCTCCATGACCGCGGCCTCGACCTGGACGCGCTTAGCGAGGGACTCCAAGATGGTGCGTGAAGTCTCTTGCGCCACATTTCTCTGTCCGCAAGTGGCATTGGCTGCCGAGAGGGCATCTTTGCCATTGTCAAGCAGATTAGCATACTTCTTGCGGATCTTGGAGACGTCGTTCTGAAAGGCGCGAAAATCCTCAAGTTGCGCGATTCTGTCTGACTCGTTCGGCAAACGAGCAAGGGCTTGAGCGGCCTCCATCGATTGTTTCTCAGCGAAATCTTTCTCGAAACTAGCCTTCTCGACGGTAGCATGCGCAAGATCAAAGTCTAGCTGAACCCGCTTTACCTGGCGTTTCAACTCCTCATCCAGACCTGCCATCATTGCGTCTCTCTTGCGCTTGAAGGCCTCTGCAGCTGTGGTTTTTTTTGACGGGGAGGATGCGGGAGCATGAGGACCAAGTCTGTCAGCCTCGTTGGAGACCGATGGGGTCGTGAGGGACGTTGGGGTCATTGGAGCAGGCAACCTGGCCGGACGTTTATCGGTAAGGCCGTAAGAGGGGTTCTGGCGGCAAGTAATCAGCTATTATTCCCAACATCCTATCAAAGTACCTTAGACTGTAATAGTCTTGCTCTCAGAGTAGATGATGACAAACCTTAGGCGATGGGGTGCGAACAGATGGCAATGTGCGGATCGGAGCTGGCCCTTTTTTAGGCGAAGATGCGCCGTTATCAATCTTACGATCGTCCTAAGCCGCGGGCCAGTTAGCAAAGTTGAAGCGCCGAGGAACATGATTGAAGACTTGATTCCGAGGAATGACACACCTGAGTCTTTCGTACATTGTCGACATCCATTGCGGCAAGAAATGGGCGGTGCGGAAAACCGTTTGTCGCAGTGTTGCCAATTCGCTTCGTGATCTCAGCTCGGAGGAGCCCGCGGACGACGGTGTGGTTGGGGATTTGGATAGACACTGAGTCAAGGCTTTTGAGCAAGCTCAAACTCCAAAGCGATGGCGAGAGAGATGCGCCGACGACGTCGTCCAGGCCGGAGATGTTCCACGTCTTCAAGATCCTCTTCGTGTGTTCGGCCTTCTCGGCGTCGGTGTTGGACGGCGTTTGCATTGCGGAGGCGTGTTTGAAGACTGATTGGCTGATTGAGAAGAGCCAACGAAATGGTCCGTGGGAGATGCTCATGGAATCTGATCCAGACAATTGAGGTGCCAGGTATGACGGGAAGAGATGCAAGGTGAATGTGATGAGGGAAGTTGAAGCAAAGATTTGGACCTGTGATGGGCAATACGGGGCTGGACATCAACCGATGGATATAGGAAAGATGATTTATCCCCGAACGCCACGATAATCGCAAAACACTTCATCCAGTGGTCTCAGGCTTCATTGTTAGAGGATATGCTTGTCTGAGAGGTTCAAAGAGACGCGTTTCGCATCCGCGGCTGGCTTTTGGCAGGCGGAAAAATCATTCGTGCAGCAACTTTTTCCAACTACCACATCACAAATTCTTTGCTGTTCCTATGCAAAGTGTCGCAGGCATCCAGGTCTTGGGCTTGAAAAGGCCGGGGGGCCGGAACCCGTCTCTGTATGAGGCGGGGATCTGCTTTGTTTTTGTTTGCAGGCGATACCTCAGGGGCTACAGCTTCTTTAGAAAACCATCCTCCAGCTATCGTAAATGAACAGTTTCCTGTGGGTGAAATATAATTTGTTGCAGGCGGGGAATTTGTAGCAGAGACAGGTCAATCCAGAGGCTTAACCCAGGCCCGTCGGCGATCGTGTGGCCCACCGTAGACCGGTATTGTCGGGGAAGTGGGGCCGCAATTGATCGGCGTCCGCCGCCGTCTCCGCTACTAGCATGAGAAAACTGAATCGAAAGCAACCAACAACAAAATGCCGACCGCATAATTACGGGGATATGTGGCCTGAGATTGAAAGGTTTGAATCGTGTGGCTGGCTGATGGGTGTCTACGATGTGAGTGAAGGAGCATCGCCGATCCCAGCCAGAGGTGTCTCGGATGCTGTCCCGCCCTTCCGCAGCCCTTTGCCGTAACGTATTTTGGGGGCGGCGATGGTGGCTCAGTCACCGCCAGACCAGGGCCATGGTAATTCTTGTTCAATACCTAGATACCTCATGCATCGGGGAGACATCAAGTGGGCACAGCGCTAAATCGGCCGGAGCACCCGACGAGCGGCTCGCTAGCAGACGCTTGTGTGATGAAAGCCCTAGTGTCTAGGTGCATGGTTTTAGCAACGTCTTCCCGTTGCCGCCAGCGGGTGTTTCTCTGCTGTTTGGCGGCGAACTGACTGGGACAAGCACAGCTGAGCAGCAAAAAGAAAAGAGGCTTGCCGTCGAATGACCCGCGGGAAGTGCACCCACTGCCACGGCATCACCCCCAGGGGAGGGGGCCTCAAAAAGCAAGTTGAGCCACCATCATCACCACCACACCACCACACCGTCACCGCCATCGCCATCACCACCACCTACGACGAGAGGAAAAAGCCACGCCACGAGGAGGAAAGGTGCAAGAGATAACGCCTCGAGGCGCTTTGGAGGAGGCAACCACGGCTGATGTATACATCCTACTTATGCGCTGCCTCCCTCTGTTACATTCCATCCCGCGGCCGAGTTAATCTCAGTTGCTGACCCTGACCCCTCCCCGCATTCACTTCCCTGTATTGTCGTCCCTTGACGGGTCTTCCCCGACGCCCATCAAGCCATCTCTTCCCCAATCATCCCATTCCCATGTGCGGAAACATGACAGGGAGGGTTGACCGCGGGACCGGCCCGGACCTCACATCGGCGGTCATCATGCATGCACATCGGTCACCAGGCGAGCGGATGAGGTCCCCATCCCATCCCATCCCATCCCCCTAGAACCCCTGCACGCCAAATGGCTCCCGATCCTACTGGCTCGCCGAGGCCCCCCGATGCAGCGGGATGGTCATTCGCAAAAAACGTATCGCTAAGTACATGTTTAGCAATGTCTCATTCGCTTCTGCCCGTCGACCGTCTCTCTCTCTCTCTTTTTTTTTCTGCCCTTTCCTTTTCTCTTCATTGTGAATCGAGGGCTGTGCCATTTTCCTCCCACTTTCTTCCTTCCTCTCCCTCTCTCTGCCTCTCTCTCGCTTTCTCTCTTCCGAAGTTCGAGGATGCGGCATCCGTCTTCTGGAAGAGACAACAACAGCGTCGCTATCGGGCACCGCCAAGCTTTCCTCGTCGCGTGCGACCGGTAATTACTTTTCATTTCATCAATCATAAAAAAGGTCCCTCCCGTCAGTCAGCATGACCACGAGCCGCCAGACAAACTGCATCCCCGCCGCGCACAACCTGATTTAGATGTCCTCGTCATCACCCATGCTCACCATCCCGCACCACCCCGCGCGCTCCGCCAAAGATGCCGCCGCGAACCACCCCGCTGCTGCCGCTGCCGCTGCCGCTGCCGGCGTCGTCTCCATCGATCCGCCGTGTCCCAGCTGCACCCTGCGCTCGCGCCAGACACAGCCCTACACCACGCCCACCCCGGGCCACCCAGACTACTGGATCGAGAAGCTGATCCACCTCGTGCTCGACACCGTCCCTGGAATGGAGGAGAAGATGACCGAGAGACACACGGAACGGAACCAGATCCTGAGACTCGTGAGGACATTCTGCGGGGTCGAGGTGGGCACAAGGTTATGTCCTCATTGTTGGCAGTCGAGTCCCGAATGGGAGGCCAGGCTCCCCTAGTTGGTGAGTAGGTGGTCAAACACTGTCGAAGAGAACGAGGGTTGACGGGGACTTGGCAAGTCTCGGGCATTTTCTAGAGGTCGGCCGATGGAGATTATGTTGTCGGGTCTTCGTCCTGACCGGTGATGCGGCAGGCCGCGAGTATGACTTGGGTCATCCAGAGTAGACATCCACGCAGGTACATGTAATCTGAGAGGGGTGCTCGTCGAGGTCTGGAGGAAAGCTCTGGGGAGAACGGCTCTCGGAAGGATTCACTGTTTGGGGATGGTCTAAGTATGTGTGACAGCTGTGGTAATATGAAATGGTGATAGACGATGGAAGTTGCATAATGGAAAACAAGCGACGGAAGGCCCGCTGCGCGACTTAAACCGAGGTGGAAGGCACTCTTCCTGCCGGACACGAACTGCAGGCGGTATGTACTTATCTATCTCTTCCCCAGGCTTGTCACAAGCTTGCAAATCTCCCCTGGCATGCTCTCAAGGCATCAGTCCCGGATCTGAAGAATTTAGAAGGGGACGAGAATGAAGCCAACCATATCACTAAGCTATCTGGGAGTCTTATCCATTCACTGTTCGCTCAATACGCCCCTTGAAAGGGCGTGGGACCTTTCAAGCTTCAAAGGCCCTCCCGTTCCTCACCGCCCAGATGGTCCGAGTACAAGTTATCGTAAAGTAACAATTCATCCTCAAGTCCCTTCTCAGGTACCAGGAGCGCTTCAGCGTCGCTTCTCAAACAAACCAGACAGGTCCTCCATTCCCTTTGCCACCACTTTCACCAGCCGCTGCATCTCAGCCTCGTTCGTCAGGCGTGCCACATCTTCCCTCATAGCTTCAACGGCAGTAGACAGCTCCTCAACCTGCTCCTGTGCTTCCCCCTCCAAGACCTCTCGTGTTCGCTCCGCCGTAGCAAGAAGATATGCCCAAGCCTCACCAGTCTGTTCGCCAATGCCGATCGCGTCTCTTTCGTTTCGATCAGGAGCCGCAGTCGCGATGAGCTTGCCGATAGCCTCAATCTGCTGGTAAGTCTTGTCGTCCTTTTGTTGAGCAAGCTCCAGTCTCTCTTCCAAGCGGCGAAGCTCCTTCTCGCAGTCTCCCAGTTCCTCCAACTTGTCTCCGGTGTCTTGGTTCTTTTCAGTCTTCGCAAAGGTGGACCAGCGTGCGAAAGCCTCCTTGAATGCTTCCTTGGCAGAGGGAGTCTCGACGCTCGTCCTTGGCGGCTGGTCCCGCTGTGTCGATGCAATGCTTTCCTGGTCAGGTTCAGAGGTGGTGATTCTTCGCCGTCGTGCGCGCCTTCCCAGCGGCATATCCGGTGGTGGGTTCTCTGGAGACGATTCAATTTGATCGAATCGTCTCTTCGTCGACGTGTGTGAGGATGTGCTGACTTGGGTGTCAGGACCGCCCGGCGAAGAGCTCATGAAACGTCCAATATACTCGATTGTCTGCATGGGTGAAGATGACGGCGGCGGAGACAGCGACAGGATGGGTGAGGGCGACCTGCATACCCTGATCGGTGCCGTCGGCGAATCGGTAGGCTCGGCCTTGATTTGGGCTGCGGACGTGGCAGATCCGGGCAGGTCGCTCGACGGGCGTGGAGTCTTGGGACGAGAGCTGGATCTGGTAACCCTTAGAGTAAGATGGGCCCTCTCGTCATAGGTCGAGTCGGAGTAGCACCCGGATTCGGACTCAGATTCAGACTCCGACTTGATCTGCTCTTCGGCGATGAGGCTGGTGCTGTGATCAAGTTCGCTGGCTGAGACTTGGCTCGAACCGTCTCGAAGGTCGACGATGACATCGGGGAGGGACGAATCCAAATTTTTGCGAACGCTGTCGCACTCATCCAAGATTCCAAGGTTGCGGTTGACCTTTCTCAGGGCACTGTGAGTGAGCCTAGCGGGCTCTCTCTTCGAGGCTGCATCAAAAAGCCAACCTCCTTCGGCCCACAGGGCCGTAAGCTCGATGCCGCTGTCCTCGGCATGCTTCGTAATCTGGTAGAACAAATGAACCCAGCGGCGGTGAATGGTATCGAACTTTTTCTTGACAGATCCTGGTCGGTACGTAATGGGGAACATTGCGTCAAATGATTCCCACGCCTCTTTGAGGTAGGCGCGTCGATATTTCGATCTTTTCTCCAGAGGCCTCTGCATTTTGACCGTGTATGATGGTTCGATAACTGAGGGATCAGAGTCAAGCCTTTGGAGGAGAAGGGAGCGAAGAGGGCGTAGGTAAAGGCAGCTTACCAAATAGGTTGTCGGAGAGAATTTGTTGCCAAGAATAGGTAGGTAGCGATGCGCAATACTGCGTGTCGCAATTGAAGAAGCTGTTTGAATTGCTCGGTTGCGATGGTGAGATTCACGACGTTCTGCAAAGTGAGCAGCAAGAGGTGAAAATTGAGAGACGAAGCGTGGAAGGAAAGAGAGAAAAGAGTCCAGTCGCGTTCGCGAAGTTGTGAGAGCGCACTTTGGTGGGGCGCGCGGGAAGACGGACTGATTTCGTGGATGCGCAGAAGAATCGAGACGGAGGACATCCAGGAAAGAGTTTGATATTAATGCGCGATAGCCAAGTTGGGCAGTTGCAATGGGTTGGTCGTGCCTGCCGAACAGGAAGTCGAATATTGAAGCAAAAATAGAGGCAGCCCAAAATTCAGACGAAAATACTGAGTGCAGTTTTCATTTCCGCAGAAGGAGATTCCTCGGGTAATGAGATCATCTCTGCGGAGGCATTTACTTTCACCACAAACACATAGGAAGCATCAGTAAGTCGATTAGATAGATCTTTTCTTGCAAACAAGCAGCCTATCTAGGTAACTAACAGAGAAATAAGTCTGTGGAAAACAAAGAGTTCTTTCCTCTATCCTTGCAAAAGCAATAGTCTAATCCCACTCAGTGTGACGAAAAGTTCAAAGGTTGGTCGGCTTTCGCCAAAAACCTGGACCAAAATACGTACTCCCCGGATTGCTAAAGGGTGCCAGTATTCTAGGAAGCGGTGACCAAGGTCTGCCTGGGTGATCTGCAATGCTGGTATGCCAGGCCCCATTGAAAAAGTGCCGTCCGGAGCTGGTTGCACGTTCTGGAGCACCAAAGGCAAGTGGAACCTATCCACCAGCAAAGTGACGTCTCGAAGACTGCTGAACGTAGACAAAGGCTGGTTGCGACTAGTTCCACAGGCAAGTACTCGTGAAAAGCGCAGTGCTGCAATCTGGAAATGATGGATATTCGTTAGCAGTTCCCCTGCCTGGATTAGCGGTATTGATGGGTGGACCTCTGGAAAGGGGTGCAAGGGGAAGATGGACGAAGCCGGATGGAAAATGTCGACAGTCGGAAGCACTACTCCAACTGAATGACCACTCCACTGACATTGACCAATGAATGGAAGGCGCGCAAACCTCTTCTGAACCAGCCCATAGAGAAGTTTGCAGGCTAGCAAAGGTCCCTGGATCATTTGCAATCGCCGTCTGACCTCCCCTAATTGGGACGTAAGAGTTTCGCACAAAGTGTTCAGCGGTGCTTGGCCGTTGGGTCCAACGCCAATCGTGTCGTAATCCACGTGCCATGTGATTGGGACCGCTGAGTCTTCGACTTGATCAATCATTGCCTGGACGATCATAATCGCGAGCTCGAAGGGGAGGTCTTGGGGACCCAGCCTGCCGGGTGTGTTGTTTAAATAAAGGCACTGACGGTAGAAAATCCGGGATGACCTTCGGTTGACGCCGTTGTTGGACATTTTCGCTGCTTTCGAGGAGGTGGAGTTTATGCTGAGCGAGTTGCTTTTTACGAGTTGCTCTGACAGCTTGAGTTATTTGATTTCAATACATGACTCGGTTAGTAAGGTAGGCCTGCTACACCAGTGGACAGGGCTCGAAGAAAGGTAGAAAAGCGGAGGTTTTGTGACTTGATGATGATGTTGATGATGAGTGTGATGAATGATGCGTGTCCTGAGATTGATAACGTCGTCATGGTCAAGTGCATTTTATGTATTTTCCTCGAAGGTAGTGCAACCAAGAGAGGTACCAATCCAGGGTTGACACAATGCGTTGTTTCTCTCAAAGATCACATCAATCCGTTGTTTCAAACTCATTGTTCCCGCTCAGTAAGGATGCAAGAAAGAGAGTTGGCCTATGCCACTGCTTGCATTGAGCCTTCAAGTCGCACATTTTCTGAGGTAACAAAGGTGACTGGAGCAATCGACGTCCCGATGATGAATTGTTCAGGTGAATAGCGCTGTTCAGAGACAGATTCAGGAGAAAGAATGTTTTGAAAAGGCCAGAGAGGTAGCAGAGATGGCCTAGTACTGTGGCGAATTTGGTTATTCGTAATAATAGATGACAATCCCGCATACCTTTTTGGGATGGGCGGGCGAAGATGGACGCTCAGGTTGGTCGTGGGTATTAACAGACATCTCGACCCTTTGGAAGGGCTGTTATCTTCATTTTGAAAATCCTACGTCTTGGTTTTGCCTCTTTTCGCTACTCGCTTTCCCAAGATGAAAATGAATGGTGGCAATCTATGAAAATTCACTGCCCTGGCTGTGGACGGTCGAGAGACGCGAACCTGGCGATCCGGCGCTGAGTTCTTTCAGTGACTGGAGTCGGAGATTATTGACACTGTGTTTTTGGCGACCCTTGCGGCCAGCCTCACGGTGCTTGAACTGGCCCAAACGGTGCAAACTCTAGTTTTCTTCGTCGACAACAGGTGCCGGCGACAGCTCCTTCTCTTTTATAAATATCACACGCATCAAGTACCTTGTCCATCTTCTCCGATCAACCCTCACTCAAGTTTCAAACTTCTTTCCCTCAATCCGACTGCAGTTAACCAAGCTTGAAGGTTACCTCTTGACCTCCAACGCACAACCACAGTCATGTCGGGCAACTCTCTCCATCGCGTCACCTTGGGCCGCAACTCTTGCATTGACGCGGACCAGGAAGACGACTTTGTCTTGTTTGATAGACCCGAAACTCCCATGGACTGGGATATCGTCGACGACCATGACAATGAGTACGCCCCCCACGAGGATCTGCGTTGAGCTAGTAGTGTGCTAACCCCTGGTAACAATAGTGAGGAGGCTTACCAGGACTGCGACATGGGCAGCTCCCGCGGTGACGATCACACTGGCAAGAAGGTTGAGACTGGGATGGAGAAGAAGTGCGTCTTTCCTCTGCATCTGCCCTTTGCCCTGCCTCCCCGCCTCATGCCATCGAGTGTCTAAAGACTAATTGCCTTACCTGACAGCAACCGATCTTGGACTACCTGCGAGTACTGTGGACAATGCTTGTGGAACAACGGCTCCGTATGCTGCAAAACCCAAGGTGAGACCTGGACCACGGGGATGGTGACATGGAACAACCTTGAAGATGCATCCATTTACCCTAGCATTGGGCGAGCTACGGGGTGCGACGATTCACCCTCGTCAGCCCCCGGTGCCAATATCCATGAACAACATGAGAAACCCCATGCTCCCGAAGTCACGAAGAGCACCACGAAAAGGCCCTGGATCCCCATCTATGGGATGAACGGCGAGTGCAACAACGCTCAAGTGATTTGCATCGACAACACCGACAATAAAACTACGTTCACCGAGCAGGCCACGGTCGGGGACAAGTCTCCCTCTCCAAGCAGAATTCCACGCTTGAACAAGGCCAGAAGCCACTCTGCCATCATCAACCTCTCGCCCAAGCCCCGCAAAGGATCCAAGACTTGTTCGGACTCATGCTTCGCCAGGCTTCGGGCGCTCCGTCGGGAGCTTCCTCCTCCATCCGGCGGAAGGGCCACTTACAGAAAGTGCGCGGGCTGTCTCTGAAAGCCGTCTCCGGAGGCTCGTTATGAGCTGAAGTCGCGAGGAGCATGTTGTTTGTCAACATTCGGGACGTTCACCTCAAAGGATTGCTTGACTGGAGTTCGGTATGCGATTGATGGTACGCCACGCGACTGTCATGGCGATGGTTTGGTGTTTTATTTGCAATACTAGGGTCTTGGATGTATCGCTAGAATATGAATTGTTTAAAAGCAACTCGGCGAGAAAAGGAACTGTTTTGCCTAGATATTGGTCGGGTTTCCGCCTGAAATAAAGGTTCAGTAACTAATTTACTTTGCTGTGGCAATAGAATTGACGAGATGTCCATGTTTTCACAAGTCATGAGCACTGCCCCTTGTCACTGTCGCTGTCCTCGAGGTAACTACTTCACATGTTGTTTGCCAGATACTGAACAAGATGAACTTCAGTAGGCTATCGATCGCCAAGAAAAACGTGTTTCCAACCATGCTCTCCAAGTCACCTCTAGGCGTACCAAACTCTTGGGGCTTGATGTCGTTCTCTTCATGCTCTCTAGGAAGTGGAGATTGCTTAGTACCACTCTGGTTCATTTCATATTGGACCTGGAGAGCTCCGGCATGCCTCGCGGGTGAATCATGGAGACTCTGCCTGACGCCCGTCAAGGT
This sequence comes from Colletotrichum theobromicola, assembly GCA_014705045.1. Lineage (NCBI taxonomy): Eukaryota > Fungi > Ascomycota > Sordariomycetes > Glomerellales > Glomerellaceae > Colletotrichum > Colletotrichum theobromicola. Next base: position 128,688 of record JABGLZ010000602.1, on the reverse strand, counting down.
AGTTGTTTGAGCGCCTGACCAGCTCAGCCATGAATCTTAATTGAAAAAGCTTTAATCTGATTTTTTCGGTCTACTCGAAAGGTAGACCGACATAAATAAGGTGAACCCCTCTTAGAGACACCTCTGCACAAGCTGTGGCTTTCCCCCCTGATCATCATGTCGTGGCCGAAACAAAGCAAAAAGACCGAATACCGGTTTATCAACATCTTCTCAACCGACACGCACGGCAACGGAAGGTTGGTTCACCACGTGGACCCATGCCCTCACGGCAATACACATGCAACCGCTTGCAGAAGCGCCAACAGCAACAGATGTGCCAAAGCTAACGGCACCGCCGACCAAGATTACACCTACAGCATGGATTCAATCGATTACCTGAATGAATTCAAAGCGGCGTGGCTGCCCTTCGAAACACCCAGAATGAAGTCGCTCCACTATCAAGTCACGAACGAACGGCTGACTCCGGAAAGATTCCGCACCTACGACAGATACCTCCGCGAAGCATACGGTGTTAGCCAAGAGATCAATAGCCACATCACGGCGTTCTGCATGATGTGCCACGACAGAGGCCAGCGCGTCTCCCGTCAGCAGAGATTGAGACACATCCGGCTTGTGAACATCAAGGTCGAAAAGACCCTGGAAGTCCTCGACCAGCAGCTCGACTGGGAGATTAAGGATGTCAAAAAGGCCGAGGCCGAGAGTCTCATGCGCAGACTTGTCAGTCGCAGATCAAGACGATGGGACCAAGTCTGAATGTAGCTACACCGATCATCGCATGAGCTGCGCGCGTGGGAAGGAAGGTGCGTCCGTCATGAACATTCACCAAAAGACATACTTGTGCCACTAGACCATACGTCATTCATGGCTCCAAATAATACTTACCGTATTTATTCCACATATCGAGTTGTTCTTTGGTGAAGCCTGCGCAATCGCACTTCGTCAGCAGGAACGATAGATATTGCCAGACTCAAACAAAAACAGGTAAGTGGTCTTCGTTGCATTCCTCCTCTACCAAAGTTCAGGATTGTCCAGATGGCATCTGTCTTTGCTGCATCAAGCCGCTGGAAAATGGTTCGGTGTCAAAACGACCGGGATCGTTTGAAGGATGCCCTTTTGCTCGCGCCAAGATTCGAAGTTGCCAATGAAAAGACGCCTTCAACGCCCGTCAGCTGACTTCCAATCTTACGACCTCACATCTGTCCTCAAATTCCTCATCGGCTCCAACGACAGAGTGAACGAACAACAATACATCCCAACCAGATGCATGATGGCTCAATGCAAGCTTGACGCTGTGGAGGATCTTCCAGTCACCGACGACCTCCCTTCAGCCCAGATCCTGGCTGAAGCCGCCGACATCGAAGTCTTTGATCACAAAGGACAGACGCACCTTTTCCGAACCATCTATGACGGGGAGGAAACATCATCAAGGGTCGTGGTGGTCTTCATCCGTCACTTCTATTGCGGGGTAAGCTTCGGCGTCTTGGTTGATTCACGCGGGATGCTGACTTATGAAGGCATGTCAATCTTATGTCGAGCACCTCGCATCCGTCGCAACGCCTGCTCTGCTTGATTCTCTCCCCGTTTCCACCACCTTCGTCGTCATCGGCAGCGGCGAACCCGCACTCATCAACGAATATGCAGAGACAACAAAGTGCCATTTCCCAATCTACACGGATCCCACGGGGAGACTCTTTGATGCGCTAGAAATGGCCAAAACGATGGCTGTGGGTGCAAGAACGAGGTACTCGCCCAAGAGGTGGATCTGGCACTTTTTAAATGGGCTGTGGAACATCGTGACACACTTTTCGACGCTTCTCATGGCCGGGAACCCGATGCGGGTTGGCGGGGAATTCGTATTTGAGCCCGGTGAATCGGGCAAGGTCGTGACGTGGTGTCATCGGATGCGGAACCATCGAGATCACACCGAGGTTGATGAGCTTTTTGCAGTTTTGGGGATTCAAGCACCAGGGAACGATGGGCCAAGCCAATAGCTTCGCCGTGAAAGTTCACGATTTGGCCGTGGGGTCGATTGTGGTTACCAAGCAAATAGGTTACCTGGACTGAGAGGTACTCATAGCTTAACCATGTTGTGGCTTCACAAATATGGCATGATGAGGAGCTGTGGTTTCTTGTCGCACATCAAAACTTCCAAATGGACAACTGTAGAAACTCGTGATTCATTGCTGCAAGCTAACTTCAAACTTCCTCCCAGAAGGCGGCTTGGAAAGCTGTAGTAAAGGCCTTATTTTCACCACCCAGGGTATTCCTGATCCATCTTGATCTTGAAGCGAGCAAGCAATGTCTTGTGGGCCATCCTGCCGAATCCCTCCTCCCAACCCAAACGCCTTGCCGAAACTGGTTCCACGTGCCTCCCATCGTCCAAGCCCGATCGATATGCCGTACTGCAATCTAGAAAAGAATCTAAGTAAAAATCACACAATCTCTTCAAGATGCTTGCTCACCTAGTTCTCGTTGATCTGCGGCTCAGAAGACTGAGAGACTCAGACCTCCGGGTCCAGATACCGAATGCGCATGCCATACGGCGTCCTGAGGACCTCCAAGATAGGGTGCTCGTCGCCAAAGAGGCACCTTCCAAGCAGCTTGACGCCTTTGCTCTCGAATGCCGGCCACAGCATCATAAACGTCTGCTCCTCCCGGTTGCGCCAGTGCGTCAGAGCTACAAGAAGGGCAGGGATCTCAATAATCCCGGGAGAGCGCGGGCTCAGATCGTCCTCCACAAGACCTCCGTAGTCAACGTTGCAACAGATACTCTTGAGGTTGGGCAGTGTGAGAAGGCTGCCAATGCCTCTCTGATTGTTGCTGGCAATGAAGGAAGGCGCGTTGATGTGGATCTTCTGAATGCAGCTGAGCAGCGTTACCGCTTGAGGGGGCGGCAGAAGAAGATTGTTGGTAAACATGACAATGTCCGGGTAGTAGGGATCGCCGAAGCCAATGGTCGACTGGGGCCTGAATTTGTCAACCTTCGGAAGGACCCAGGCGTCGACAACGACCTTCCGCTCCGGGTTTGGGGTCACCATGGGAGCACGCATGAAGTGCTGATGGACGAGACCGCGAGTGGTACGACTGATCTGGAGGGGGAGACGGATGTCGTGAAAGCGGAGTTTCTGCGCGTCGTAGTACTCAGGTGCGGCGTGCTCCTTGGCGTAGTCATGGAGGACGAATCTGGCCTTGACGCGATCGTCGTAGCTAAAGCACCACAGCACAGGAGTCTCTTCTTCCTTGGCCTCTTCAATTAGTTTGTCGATGATGAGGAGGAAGATGTCGATAGACAACGAGTGAGGGCCGGCTCTGCCGGGGATCTTCTGGAAGACAATGCTGTTAAGTCTGGGTCTGCGCCGAATGGGAACTTGACCGGCTGCGATGCGCCAAGTTCGGCCTCGGCCGTTGATCGTCATGCTTGCCATGTGTGCGAGGTTGAGTCACGAAAACTTGGAGGTAAGTCAGAGAACGAGGCTGAGGGATCCAACTGTCGATGAAAATATTGAAGGAGAGGGGAATACTTGAAGAGCAAGCGTTGGTCTTCGAGCTGGGGAGTCCGCCTTCCTTGGAGGAAGATTCGCTCCGAGATGCGAGATGATGGAAATGGAGGGAAAGGAAGCAAAAAGACTGCTCAAACTGCCCTTCAAGTCTGGAAAAGCAAGAATTCGTGCTTTTCGATCATGAATTTTGCCCTCCCTCGAAGGCTGTGGGTGAGGTGAGGATGGGGGATTGTTGGTGATGTATTGTATGAGAGACAGGCAAACGAGAAGGAAGGCAAACGAGAAGGAAAGAAGCTCCAGATCGACTAAAATGGAAGGCAAGAGATCTTTCTAGAGGCCAGCCAAGCTCTTCCTTCCGAGAAGAGCGTTTGAGGTCTGATATTGGCTGGGCTCAACGCAGAGAGAGGCCGTAGACCAGGCCCACCACAAGTCTTAGCCACGTTGCGAGTAGTGTGGAGTAGTGAACGAGGTAGTTAATCATGAAAGGAACATGAAAGAGGTAGAAACTAGTATGAACGGTTCTCCATGTATACTAATGCCCGCGGAAATGATTGCGTGGACTCATTGTCTAGAACGAAGCAGAACAACAACTGCTTTGTGAGAAGTTGGAGCTTCAGATGTCTTCAAGGAATTGAAAAGCCAATTTTCTTTTTTTCACCCAGCTTTCTACATGGTAGGCATATTCAATAGTTTGTGGTGTTAATATCCAGCATAAACCAAAGTTTGTTCTCTTCGGGACATGGTGACTCGGTGTGCTCAGCAACATCCATGAATACTGGGCGCCTGTCCTCAACATCCATGGATGTTGACTTCTTTTCGTCAAAGATCTTGGGACAATATCCAGCAGTGAGGGAAATCCTCTCCTTCAATTTCTATGGCCGTTGTCAATGGCTTACAAGTCGTTTACATCAGGTTCTTGATTCCAGCTTGCTGAATGTCTTCTTCCCTTGGGCAGCAACCTACGTTAACCGACCACCAACCGCGAGCATTCACAAACAGGGGTCCAGATTAGTACGTTCTCTGACATTTTCATCACTAAGTACATGCAAAACTCATACGAGCAATGCCATAGGGGCAGAGAGGCATATTCGGCAACCACTATAGACGGAGCTCAACGCGTCAGCACCGGCCTGAACAGATGTTGCCCCAGCAGACAGTTGGCCAAAGAAAGGTCGTGCTTGACTTAATGGATACAGAACAATTCTCTGATATTCCCGCGGTATGCAAGGTCGAGACATTCTTCAAGAAGGCGCGAGATGGATGGCTGGGCTCTCACACAACATGTTGTGGGCTCCGATGACAGCCGTTTATATGGGGCTTACTTATGCAAGCCCGACGATGACAGTTCCCTTGGCGTACATGCAAATGCAACCAACACGCAAACTGTTGAGGGCCTCCTTGCCACTGTGTCTGGGATGCTGACGGAAATCAATAACCCCTCCATGCGGGGTCAGTCGCAGCACCACACCGGTATGCTCGGTAGTTCGGTTAGATTGAATGAAGATCAGATGATGTGACGACATAAAGAAGGTGCCGCCTCATTTTACGATGATTCCTCTTTTCCTGAAGAACTTCAGCTGAAGAATTTCCTGCCTCAAGCTTTCCGTATAATCCCAATACTGCGTCGCGCAAGACCAATTCGTCTCGATCACTTCCGAGCCTCAAGTCAAAATGGCGTTCCCACTCAAGCAACCCAAAACTCGACAGACTGTCTGCGGCGGTGATCTTCTCGCTCAGTCCCTGGCGCACCTTGGTGCAACCACGGCATTTGGACTACACGGTATGCGCGTTGCTCAAATCCTCGGATCAAGCGCTGACTGAGCCAAGGTGGACATCTCGATCCTTTCCTCGTTGCTGCTGTTGAGGCCGACATCAACCTCGTCGACGTCCGCCATGAGACCGTCGCCGTGCAGGCTGCCGAGGGCTGGGCAAAGGTCAAAGGCAACAATGTGCCGGGTCTCTGCTTCTTCACTGCCAACTCAGGCTTCGCCAACGCCTATCCCGGCCTGTGTACCGCCTTTGCCGACCGGTCTCCCGTGTTCTGCGTCACCAGCTCGGCCCCGCCCCGCGATGCGCACACCAACGCGCTGCAAGGTTTCCATGATCAAGTCACCCTTTCGAAGCCTGTGACGAAGTTCTGCTATCAAATCACTGAAGTCAGTGAAATCCCACGGATTGTTAGTCTGGCGTGGCGAACGGCCACCGCAGGCGCCCCTGGACCGGTTTTGGTGGACATTCCGATTGATGTGCTGTCGACGCCGGTCGAGAGCGTTTCATCAGGGGGGATCCTCTCCGGCTTGTCGTTGAACCCTTCCCCGAACCCCGATGCCATCGACAAGGCACTTGATCTGTGGAAGACCGCAAAGCGACCTGTCATTATCGTTTCCACCGGTGCCGCCAGCGCAGTTGAAAAGGTCACGCAGTTGGCAGAGGCAACGAATACGCCCATATTCCACTCGCCAAAGTACTCAACATCCATCAAGCGTGCCCACTCTTTGTTTGGTGGATCCGCCACGCAACTTGCGGTCTTGCGCTACCTCGGCGGTCAAGTCCCTGACTTCGTACTCTTGCTGGGCGCTCGTACGGGGTTCTTGATGGGTGGCAGAAGTGGTGGGATCATTCCTAATGAAGGCGAAGCGAGCGTTGTGCAAGTCGATCTGGACGGCGGAGAGATTGGGAGATCCCGGACTATTGACGTATGGCAGACAACATCCTCGATGACGGAAATTTGGCTAATCCTACTTCTCTAGGTTCCTATTGTTGCCGATGTCGGTCAGACTACAGATGCGATGACAGCGGCAGCCGCAAAGTCTCCCTTCAAAGCAGCAGGTGAATGGGTGGAGAAGGCCATGAACCTCAAGAGCTCCGGCGTCGCCTCAGCTCCGAACGAAAAGGAGCCTGTGATTCTCATGGAAAACAACAGGCTGCATCCATATCATGCCGTTAAGAAGCTATTCCAGTCGCTGCCAGAAGACAGTATCATCTGTGTGGACGGCGGTGAGGCTGGCGGATGGGCTCTTCAGTGCCTGAATGAGGCTAGAGCTCGTCTGTCCATGGTGACGACGGGCTACCTAGGGTGCCTAGGTAATGGCTGGGGATACTCGCTTGGTAAGTCGTTCGGTCCGTAATTTAAGCCTATTCAACCACTAACAATATCCAATAGGTGCTGCCGTGGCTTCTCCGGACAGTTTGGTTGTCAACTTACAGGGTGACGGCAGTGCAGGTTTCCACATCGGCGAGCTCGACACGTACGCCAAGTACAACTTGAACATCCTCACGGTCATCGTGAACAACGCCGTGTGGGGTATGTCTCTGGCCGGACAGGAGATCATCTACGGTGAGAAGACTCCGCAGCGGCCTTGTGTTGCGATGAACCCCAAGGTGAAGTACGAGATCGTTGCGCAAGGCTTCGGTTGCCTGTCTGCCGTAGTCGATGTCCATCGTGATGATAGCTCTGAGAGTGATGGCTCAAAGACGTTAGAGTCGCTGAAGCAGGCTGTCGGTAATCTTTCGGGCTCCAAGGGCCCAGGACTGCTCAACCTGAACGTTTCTGACGTGCCGTATCAAGCAACCACCAAGGCCATGGTATGCTCCCTTCCCCTCATCAAATACAGCGTACTGATTCAATTCCCAGGTTGGACAAAGCGATGACCCGAACATCATCGTCATCCCTTACTATGACAACGTACCAAAACCGTACTATAAGGCCGGAACACCTAAGACGGCAAATGGAAAGGCTGATGATAGTTTTGTTGAGGGTCACGGAACGATCGGGTAACTGGCACCGCAGGAGGACTTCCGTATCAAAGTTCCATTTTTGAGAGCTGGAACATTGTAACAATGAACAATATTTGCAAAATAGGCACGTAAAATTGATACTAATTTCCTGGCATTCCTCACTAAATCTCCGCCAAAGTCTCCTCCGGGCTATTGAAGCCAGATCCCACCCGCGCGTGCGATTCCTCAGGTATCGTCTAAGAATGAGGGATCCTGGCGTTCTGCTCCCGGCGGCGAACCACAGTAGCAGATTCCGACTTTTTTCCAGCATTCGTTGGGCGTGTAACACACAACTTGCAAATCAGGCGCGGTTTGAATTTCCGCGGCAACTTTTTGCGTCCTCTTCTTCTTTTGAACTGTATCTTCGCTTTCGATGGAGGCGTGATGATTCCCCCTGACCCGTTGTTTTCTAATTCTTAACGTTGACCGTACCATCTTTCGAGCATTTGTTGTTGCAGCAGCCTTTGGGATAGAAACGATTTTCAGCCCAGCAATGACGTCCTGAGTGAGGTCGATAGTCTGCCGGTTGACGTCCCCGTCAACCTCTTGGTCATCGCCCCTCATCGTGCTGTCGCCTTCGCCAGGCGACGCATCAACACCCTTATGCTCGACCAGGAAGTCTTCCTCCTCGGAGTTATACACATCTTCTGTCACAGCATTATCGCTTCTGTGTTTCTTGGTGCGTTGTGTTTGCGGAGGTATAGATTCGTCGACGATCAGATTAGAACCGTTTTCGAAAAAGATGATGTTGAACCTGATGCCACATGCCCTCCCAAGTCTCTCAACAAATTTAACGCATGTACCAGGTCGCTTAGGTATGCCGCAAGGGCCTCGTGAGATATGAAGTTCCAACCTGAGAGGCGTGTTTCTAATACAGCCTCTCAGTCGGTTCAGAGTCTCCAGAGTAATTCGATCCCGTGGGATGGCAAAGTGGCGTAGGTAAGCATGAACAGCAAACGTAGCCAGCTTCTTCTCGCAATGAGCAGCTGCCCAATTCCCTCTGTCTTGTTCTCTCGCTGGACGGCCATGACCATCATAAAATGTTCGTAAATTGATGTCGAGAATACCAGCAAGGTTCTTGACATGTTTCGTCCACTTTCGTGAGCAGAGTCCAAAATCGTCAATGGCCGCGCGACGAGGTCGAAGTTTGTCGCCGCTTAAACAAAGCTTTAGGACCGTAACGCCGTCCCCGGATCTGTATGCGAGAAAGCCACATGTTTTTGGTGCGAAGCAAGCCCTTGCCTCGGACACTGCAAGGCCTCTAGCGCGGAACGTGACTCTAGCAATGGACTTGAGTTCGCGGGTGACACCGTCGAGCTTGTGCAAATAGACACCTTCTGTGTTCCTTGCAGCAATATTCGCGCAGCTGTCCCGTTGAACATCTTGTAAAGTACGCTGAGGTACTAAGACATCGAAACTGCAAGTTCCAAATCGCATCGTCTTGTAAAAGAGGAACTCGGGACTTTTGTGCTGTTGAACATTATTCGGTGAGAACCGCCGTTTTGATTCGGTTTGCAGCGCCATGGGCATCGCAACTAACGGGGTCTATTTGTCTTGTGAGCATGACACTGAACTGAGGAAATGTTGAGTGGCGCCTGCAGCAAAACTTACATGCCCCCCAAGTCAGCCCAAGTTGACTATGGATTCTGCCCGCTCCTTCCGCCGAGGGAGAATGAATAGTTGTCGTTAGAATATATTTGTACCCAGGTTCGCTTTCGGGACCGGATGAGGCGGGTCGCAAGCAAGGTTCCAACCGTTGATCGAGCGGCGAGTCGAGACCAATCTATGAGGGCCGATTTTGGTGTTGAAGTAAGAAAGCTGAACGAGAAAATAAATGATAGAACTAAGAAGCCGAGAAAGTGCATTCCTGTTGACGCGACCGATAACCTGTTACGCAGAAGGAGCGGAAGCAACCGCAAAGAGTTGCAGGTTTGGTGTTTGAATTGGGCGGATTCGGATACACGCGAAGAAAGGGCGACTTCGAAAAAGAGGAGGACATGAAAAAAGCTTTCTGATTCTAGCGATCGCACCAGCCTCCAACTGCTAGTAATAGAGCTGCATACACATGTTGGAAGTGTTCTTGAGACCACGGTCTAAGCTAATTTGAGCAGTTACCTCCGCCGAGACATGCTAGATCTCTCCCAGTATGGAAAAAAGTCAATGAGAGCGATTGAAGTGTTTCGGAAATGTTTGTTTTGATATGCGTGGCAGAGGCTAAGTAGGAATGGAAGGTTATACTTACTTGCTTGCCATTGTGCCTGCTGTTGATGGGCCGTCTCGATCCTTTCTCACTGCACCGAAGTCCCGTCCGGTCCAGGCAGGATGTGGGGCCGAGTCGTTAGCGGCAGGCACCGACGGCGCCACTGGCCGAACATGGGTGGTGGTTGCCTGGCGTCTCCCCCGAAGCCCCGGACCCTTGTCGATTCCTTCGAACGACGAAGACGACGACGAGAATTCATAAAAATGGAAAGAATTCGTATTGACGAAAATTCCGTAGATTTCAACACCATCTCTCTCATTATCCCCAGTTGTCAGTAATCCAGCCACTACCCACAGCCACTATGGCTTCGTCCTCACAACCATCCTTCTGTCTCCTCACACAGGGCCCTCCCGAGATCCTGCACGAGATTCTCTCCTACTGCCAGCAAAATGACCTCGTCTGTCTTTCTCTGACATCGCATCTTTTCCGAGATCTCACAAGACCATTGCTTCCCGCAAAACCTTCGCTGGCCTCCTGCGACGAGGCCCTCACCGAGAAACCACGGTTAGCTTCATGCGGCCAGCCCATCGGCGAGGTCACTTATCACTCCTACATGCACCGTCGACGCCGCCATCACTGTTTTCTGCACAGCCGAGAAACTTGTTCCGAACCGTGGTACTGCCCACGGTATCCCCCCGGCCATCGGATTTGCCATAGAAAATGGTGCTCCCACTGCGAGTGCATCACATGCCCACTGTATCAAAGGCTTCGGGAATGGGCCGGGGATCTAAAGTACTGCACCGTTTGCCGAAAGTTCACCAAGAGAGAAACAACTAAAAAGTACAAAGGAAGATGTGAGTTGCCCAGTTTCCGTAGTCAAAACTTGGAACCATCGCTAATCTCAAGCACCCAGGCCTTCATGGTCGTCCCAAAACCCGCAAAGCTCCCAATAATCACTGGACAGCGAAAAAGGGACAGTCGTATGGCTACCGCTGGTGGAGGCGATGGGGAACGTCGGGTGTGGATTGCTGGGCTTACAGTGATAAGCCAAGGACTCCAGGCCAAATGATCAACCCAAGAGTGGTTTAGTTGGCCGGATGATGGATCATGATTGGATTTGAAGAAGTGTAACATATTCTCGTGTAAAATACTAGCGTGTTCTTTCGCTTTTTTGTTTGATTCATCACAGATTTTCTCCGGCGCTCTTGAAAACTTGCCTAAACTTCTCCGGCACATCATACTTGCCCAACACTAGCTCGACGAGCTTGAATCCCTTGGAGACGCGGAAACTCTCGGTGTCGAGGAGCTTGTCCAGCTCGCTCCACTTCTCAATCCGATGACACTGCACTGGATAATCCTCGGGTGCCCCGAAGAAACGTGGTGCGTCAAGGTACCGCCACGGAGCCAGGTCGTTGTAGGGCTCGTCCAAGCCATGGATAAGTCTTTCATAGGCGTATCCCTGATTCTGGACGACGAAGATCGTAATATCCAACCGTTCCCGGATCATGGTACTGATCTCCTGCACCGTCATCTGTATGTTGCCGTCGCCGTCAATCAGGATAGTCTGCCCTTTCCTTTCCCCGTCGCGATACCCAAGGCCGATACCAAGTGCCGCGGGCAGCATGTGGCCAATGGAAAACCACATGCCGGATGCGACTGCACGCGCACCATGAGGCAGGACCATGTCACGGCCGCCGATGATGGGAGTTGCGTTCCCGAGGATGAGTGTATCGTGGGGCTGCAGGTATCTGTTGAGTCGTTGGTAGAGTCCTGTTTGCGTGATTGGGCCGTCTTCCGATTCTCCTCGCGGCGGTGACAGTTTACGCCAGTCGCTAAGAAGCTGCACCTTTTCATTCTCGGCTCCCGGTATTCTTAGTCCATCCTGCGCAAGTCTGGCTGATATATTCGACAAAACAGCTCCCGCATCGACGGTCACCCCGTCAATGTTGTCTTTTCCGAAAATGATTGTATTCGCTCGCTCCGGAAGAACCTGCCAGCCTAATGTCTGGGTGTCAGAGAACATGGGACCCAGGGCCACCACAACGTCGGCCGTCGCCAAGTAGGGCATTGTGTCGACCGCCCCTACAGGCCCAGAATGTACGCCAAAATAGTTGGGAATGTCATTGTCCACCATGCCGGCCCCCGAAGGTAGACTGAGCGTCGGGATGCCGGACTCCCGGATGAAGGTGTTGATCTCCTCCCGAAACTCTTGCATCCCCATTCCGCGATCCACTAGTAGTAGTGGCTGCTTCGCAGACATCAAACGGTTCATCAGAGTGTTAGCCTGTTGTTTCGCAGCGTGGCGTGTGCCAACTTTGGGGACACGGAGAGCATCCCCAAGCCTAGCGCTGTCAACCTCCATCCCCACAAGGTCGCTGAGGAGCTCGATGTAAACAGGCCGACTATGCCGTTTGGCTTCGCCGAGAACCCAGTCCACCATCTCCGGCGCCGTGGTTGCATCGTCGAGCCTCGCCTGTGCCGCTGTGACCTTTGCAGCAATCTCACTGAAGACGTTCAACCTGATCGGGTCGGCGAGGGTGTGGTGCAAGTACCGCTGCTCATGTCCCGCCATGTGGCTCATCCTCTTTTGCAACCTCGTCGCAGGCGTGCCGACGATATGGACAACCGGGACGTGCTCCGCATAGCTGCCCGCAACGGCGTTCAAGGCCGACAGCTCGCCGACGCCGTACGTAGTCATCAGGGCGCCAAGCCCCTGCGCTCGCGCGTAGCCATCGGCAGCATATCCGGCGTTGAGCTCGTTGCAGTTGCCAATCCACTTCAGCCCGGCAGGTTTGACATGGTCTTGTGCTCTCAGGGTAAAGTCCCCGGGGACGCCAAACAGGGATTTGACATTTTGTTGGAAAAGCCGCGTGAACAGGTAGCGGGCGAGCGGCACCTTCTGGGGGAGTGGCATGTCGGTGCTTGCGTCCGTATTTGGGGACAATTGTTTCGGAGCAACTTCAGTCAACTTGTTTACCGAGAGGGGCAAGATCGGACAACTGTCAGCATTGTGGTCAAGACCAGGTACCCATGCCGACATCGGCTGGTGAAGATAGACTTCCACGAAATGACGTCATTGCTCATTCGGTGGTTATCAATGATAAAGTTCCCATTGCCAAGTCTGAATAGGAGGAATTTCGAATGTCGCGATATCACTCAGTTGTCTGCTAAGTGCGGGCCTGGAGTCCGAATATCCTCGGATTGGTGCTTTTCTTTTCAGTTTTCTTTTAGAAAAAAAGAAAACATTTTCGAATTTCAAATCAAAGAGCTACTTCTATCTACAAGTACTTGCCAACATATTCTTATTTCGAGAATTTTTATTTCAAATTACAATCGCAATGAATCTTTTATCTTGCAGTTCAATGGCTTCCAAGACGCTCAAGGCGCCTCTGAGGCGACTAGTGAGTACCAGACCTTGGACGCTGAGCCCTCAGCGAAACTGCCGGAGCGTAGCTGGAGGTCTCCTGCCTGCCTCTAACCCTCATTCTTGTCCTTAGAAGCCTTCCTGCCCTTAGAAGCCCTCTTACCCTCTGAAGCCCTCTTGCCCTCTGATAGAAGCCCTCTTACCCTCTAGGAATAACCTTTTATTAGCCGCGAAGACACGTAGAGGTGGACCAATCGCCGAAGGGTATTTTAACGCACGGTCGTGCACGGATCCGTGCGTTGGGTTTTTCGATCCCATAGAGAAAACGGATCTCGCTCCTGTCACTCCGGCGCAAGCGCCTCCGCGGCAGGAGCTCGCTCCGGATCATAGAGGCTAGGCATAGCATGGCCGCCTGGTTGCCTCCGGACTAGGCAACCAACGCCAGATGATACCTAGTAGCATAAAACAAACAGCTTGGTTCCCTTCTCTAAACCTGACCTCGATTCGCTTCCAGTCAAGATGTCTTCCTCAACTACCACATCGACCACTTTAGACCCGGTGGCGGTCGCTGACTTTCATGAGACACTCAGACAGTCGAAGCGGATCATCGCCATCACCGGTGCCGGTCTCTCGGCAGCCTCGGGTCTGGCGACGTTCAGACAAGCCAGCGGGCCATGGATGAACCAAGACATGACACAAGTCGCCTCGCCCGCCGGGTTTCGACATGACCCGGGCATGGTCTGGCAGTTCTACACCTACCGTCGGCAAGAAGCACTCCGGGCGAAACCCAACCCAGCTCACTACGCCTTGGCTGAGCTTGCCCGCCGATCTCCAGGCTTCATCACCCTCACTCAAAACGTCGACAACCTGAGTCAGCTTGCCGGGCATCCAGCTCATCAGATCAAAGAACTACATGGGAATCTCTTCACGCTGTCTTGCTTCGACAAGGACGGATGTGGTCATGTTGAGCGCGACAATTTTGAGACATCTCTCACCCCGGCACTCGACCCTTCTAAGGACGAGCATGCAGCTATTGGAAGCATCGACCCCAACAACAGGCCAAAGGCCAGTCCGGTCCTTCTCGCCGGCATCGCTCGAAAGCATGCGCGGATCCTTGGGGACAAATACAAAGAAGAAGAACCGATCATCCAGGACCTAGCTGCCCTCAAGCCACCGGAACAGTTTACCACGAATCCAGTCGCCAATGCTCGCTTGACGTCCGGGTTAACCAAAGCGGATCTGCCGCTATGCCCCAAGTGTCAGACGAACCTCCTCAGGCCAGGCGTCGTATGGTTTGGCGAGCCTCTGTCCGTCGAAATCGTGGAGGAAGTGGAAGCGATCTTTGAGAAGCCTGAGCCTGTAGACCTCTGCCTTGTTATAGGCACTTCTAGTTCTGTTTGGCCCGCTGCTGGGTATGCGGAGATGGCCAAGAAGAGAGGCGCAAGAGTTGCAGTAGTCAACATCCAAGCAGATGATGCAAAGGGCATTCGACCAGACCGCGATTGGGCATTTGTTGGAAACGCTGCTGTCGTTCTTCCAGAGTTGCTGAAGCCTATTGTGGGCGAAATTGAGACGTAGGAAAATCCGAAAGGTCTCGGCATGTAATTGGTCACTTGTCAACCGACTCAAAGTAAATTTTACCCCAGTCGAAGCGCTATTTCCATGTGATTGTTGGACTAGAGTAGGTAGACAAAATGTGCTGAAGATTTTGGCAGCATCGCCTAGGTTCGTAAGTTTGGCAGATGAGCATGCATTCACAGCCTCTTATCTTTCGAACTTGGTCCAAAAGTGGTTTACGTGAGCTAACATACAGCACATTATGGTACAATAAACGTCAGTGAAGCTGAAATCGAGTGAATGGGGCTGTTTGTAGGGTTGCATGGGTGCGGTGTGGAGCTGGCCCTCTTGTGGATGAATCGGAGAAGGCCTCCCGGAGAGCTAGACATGGGTGCTGGCGGTGAGGTGTTCAACTGCCAATGACATGAACGACGGACCAGCCATCTCATGCACCTCGCTCGTAGCCGCCATGGGTTTTCTCATCTGCGGTGCGGAATATCCACTTGACGCGGGGGTCTTTGGGCACACCGACATCTGGCGACTTTTCTGTGGCCTGAAAGAAACACGACCACGACTCATCATCACAGGGTGAACGACTTTGGTTTCCAGTACCGAATCAAAGCCACGATAGGCTGGTGGACGTACAAGAAATCGCACATAAAAGCGCATCAAGATGGAGGCGACCCACGCAAAGTCGCTGCAGGCGTTCAAGGCCAGCGTGCCAAGCGAGAACGCCTCCCCAGAGCGGGTGCGCCTCTGGCTCCTCCAGCTCCTGAAGCACCGCAAAGTCGACCTTGTCGATGGACCCATCTCCTTCGTCTGCCTGTGGAACGGCGCCGAGCTGCATTCGATGCACCCGAATCACGTCTTCGGATTCTTCATCTCCAAGGGTCTTGCTCCGCACAAGGCCAGCAACCTTGTCAGAGATATTACGGAATGTCTGGAGGTATGGGCTCACTCGCATGGAAACCCACTTCCCCGTTCCGGACCCCTTGCTGACGATGGTGGCACTGTCAAGGATTACCGCGCAAGGCGCGCCGCCTGCCGTGCGGCTGGCAAGGTCTGGCTCGCTGAGTCGGACTCGCGCCCGATTGCGGACATGGAGATTGAGCCCGACTCGATTGATCTCCCTTCAAGAGCTGAAGCCTTGAAGAGTCGGACAGTCTCAGAACACATAGCCACTACTCTGTCATTTAATGACCCTGGTCTTTTGCTTGGAGCAGCCCTATCCACTGTCGTCGGGTTCGGAGTGCTAGCGTGGTGGAGAGTGCGTATTCATTCTTGACGAGAAAGAGATGAGTGGACGACCATAATGAGCAATACGAATACAGGAACGGAAGTTTGGAAGGGAAAGGTTATGGGCAATTCATCTTTCATTTGTACGCAAAATTCGACTTGGTAACCCGTCGTGTCCAAGTCTATCTCAGCTCTTCGGAGCTTGGTCATTCTCAACGGCGTGAGAAGTCGCAACCTCCATTGCAAACCCGAAAACACGAGCATACCAGCCTTGAGACCAATAGCTAAGCTCCAAGTTGTGCGGTGCTCCGCGGATGAGGCTAGCATCAACCTTCTTGCTCCCCGTGAAAGCCTCCGCATACTCTTGCAGATCTTTCTCTGTTCCGAACCACAGCCCATCACGCTCGGCAAGGCCAATGGAGAGAGGGACCTTGATCTCGGCCGCATATCTATCGTTCCAAGTAGCCAAGAATTTGTCATACAGGTCGACGATCTCGCGGAACGGCATCGGGCGGTCGAGCATAGCCGTGTTCTCCAGCATGGCAGGGTCAACTCCTCCGGGAACAAACATGATGGCGTTCTTGGCTTCATTCGGTATCGTGAAGAACTCAGGTGGGTTGTCTCCGATGCGCGCAGAACTGGGGTCACGGAAATTCTTGATCCCGTTTCCAAAGCCTGAGATGCTGATGCCGGCGAGGGGATAGACTGGCGACGTCTCTTTGGCGTGGAGAGCTGCGGCGACGCATGCGCCAGGGGTGCCCAAGGAGTGGCAATGAAGGACTATTGAAGAACAGTCGTTGACAAGACTAAATTCTCTCCATATTGCCGGCAGGAGCTTCTGATGGAGAAGCTTGCCCCATTCTTCTTGGAAAGACGAGGTCTCGGGAATGTTGGTAACCGCCGTTGTCTGTTCGTATCCAGGTCTGTCGATCGCGACAAATGGAACGCCAGTAGCCGAACTCATGTGCCTAGCGCTGTACTCGTTGACGTCGAAGTATGCGCTACAATAGCATCCTCCGTGAAGGCCAACGATGAGGGGGCAATACTTGGGTCGCGAGTGCTCGGAACCTCGCGGCGGGATGTTGTGACGACCGGTGATGGACGTGTTGTCCGGAAGGTCAAGTTTGAAGGTTTGCATTTCAATGATGATAAGTTCATGCAAACATGAAATTAACTTTGGCAGTTTCGTAACAGACGGTCAAGTGCCTGAAAAATAGCTCACTAGATTTGCCTGGACCGATCGGGATTTGGTGATGCACAGAGAAATGTCGAGCGTCTCACTCAATTTTAACGGGAATAGTCGGTTTACGAGGCGACCAACAGACACGAAATGTATCCTTTAAGTTGTGATTTGACAGAAAGCCGAAATTGTGGGCAGTTTGCGTGCAGCCTGGTCAACAGAAGCGCCCAGTCTCTGGCACCCCGGTCAACATGTCTCCTTTATTGTAACCAACCAACATCACCAACAGAAGTTTTCTCCTTGTTGGGGTTAGACTACGTGGTCTCATTCAATTCCAGCCAATGAACACGAGGAGGAAAGAGGGGGTATGCACGCATTCACCTGGTTCGTCAGGCGGCACTCCATCGTGCCCATGATTTCTCTTCATGGACGAGTCCTTATCACCAAAATGGTGATTTAAGCAGGGATCCAGATATGGGCCGCGTAATTGACAGTCCGTTATCAACACGGGGTATCCCTTTGATTCTCTACTTTGATGTTCTACACTCTCTCTCTCTCTCTCTCTCTCTTCTTCTTAATCTTCGACATCTTACGATCGCTCTGTAAGACATTTCCTTCACGGTGTAGCATCAGGTTGTGGTGATTCCGACCATGGTGGGAACGCGCCGTGTTTCCGTCAGTCCCAAAGGGGGCTCGCCAGAACGCGACCGCGTCGGAACTGCCGAAGCAGTAACGCAACCGCAAACCGAAGAGATCGCGCGGTCAACTGCAATTGGCCAAGTAGACCCAAATATTGAAGCCAATGATGCGACCTCTGTGGATGGCTACGAATCTGCCACCGACCACGGTTCCAGCACAGCAACATCGCTTGCTTCCAGCATCAGAGATTTCAATTTCGAGAATAGACGCCGATACCATAAGTATAAAGAAGGCCAATACCACTTTCCGAACGATGAACCGGAGCAGGAACGCGAAGACATGAAACATCATATGATAGTTGCTCTATGTGATAGTAAACTACATAACGCACCTATCACGAGCCCTCAAAAGGTTCTTGACATCGGTACAGGTACCGGAATATGGGCTATTGAGAGTGGGCGACACATTCGCCTTTCTTCCTTTATCATAGCTAACGTCCACTAGTGGGGGAAACCTATGCTGAGGCTGATATCGAGGGCATTGACTTGAGTCCAATCCAGCCGCCATTCGTGCCTCCAAACGTTCACTTCATTGTGGATGATGCTGAGGCACGATGGCTGTACGCAGATGATTCCATTGACTATATCCATCTCCGACACATGGCGCCTTCCATCAAGGACTGGCCGAAGTTGTTGAGTCAGGCGTACAGGTAAGCCCGATTATTGGACCGCCAAGCCTTCGCGACCTTCTTCTGCAAATTCTGACTTGTGCAGAGCTCTCAAGCCAGGTGGTTGGCTGGAACTTCAAGACATCGTGCCCGAGTGCAAATGCGATGATGGTACCATGCCGCCAGGGCAACAGTATGCGCCTGCAAAGATGATGGATCTTATCAAAGATGGACTTGCTCAGTTTGGTGTAGATTTAAGGGCAGGAAACAGCCATGAGGGCCGCATCAAGGCTGCTGGCTTCCGGAATCTGGTCCACGACACCAAAAAGGTTCCTGTGGGCACTTGGCCAAAGGACCCTCACTTAAAGTCTATAGGGTCCTATGCCCGAGCAGTCATCTATGATGGGTTACATGGTAACACCATGGGACCTTTCACTAGAGGATTGGGATGGAATCCTATAGAGGTCGAGGTTTTCCTTGTCCAATGTCGTAAGGAGATGTTGGATGATAGCATTCATCCCTACATCTTCTATCACTCTTACTCGGCGCAGAAGCCAGAAGCGGAAGATTGAGGACTTGAACAATTTCTGTGGATAGAGTGCCCCTTCAAAATTTTGCACGATTCAGGATAAGGGGCTCTTTTTTCCAATTGGGAGGACTTTGAGTCAAAAGTAAGTCTCTCTGTCAACGTTTTCAATATTATTACTGTGACGCAATAGTGGTGATGCTGCATTTAATATCATGTGACTCGTTCCAGCTATCTCAATTGTATATCTCTGACAAAAATGAAACCTCAAAGGCCCAATGATGCTGACTTTATTTCCAAAAGTTCATATTGCTGTTTTTCGGCTTGGGAGGCCGTGTCTACAGTGTGGCACCATGAACACATTTATCTAGATGTCGGCTATTCTCGGAGCCGTTATGCGACAAGCTGGACTGTCATCGGCAGCTTGATGCAATAGAGAACACCCCGGGCAAGCGGCGCAAGTGACGACTGGCACCGCTGTCGCAACATCTTCACTGGATGCGATGCTTCACTAGCAGGTGGAAGCTAACAATGGGCGAGAAGGTCGAGACTGGTCTGCGAAAGCGTCTCGGTCGCGGTCAATTTCCTCCCCGAGCGAGTGATGTACCCGTTATCGTTTGGCTTGGTCAGCTGGAGAAGATGACCCAAGCTGAAATAATGGGCTAAGTCTTTTGCCTTCACAGAACTAGAATAGATCGTGATCGATAGTCACGGCTTTCTTGCATGAACCGAGGCCGTAGCTTGCGCCTGTAGGAGAAGCTACAAAAACATCACTGCCTGATACCACACGCCATTTTCATCATTAACTTTTATGTTCAGTTCATGTAGATTCGATTTTTTTCGACAGAACAAGACTTCTTATTTTGAAACTGCGTAGTTCTTTCTCGTGTTGTTCTGACCGATTGGGGCCTTCCTGGGTAGTCATGTTGGCTGCACATCAATTACAGCAAGTCCTTTCCTCGCCTCTTTCCTTAACCAAAGTCACCTTATGAGAGTATTCATTGCATTCTTCCAGCCACATATCGTCTCGTTCTCTCCTAACCAACGCACAAGCTTTCCTCCCAGCCAACCTCGTCAATACCTCCAAGACCTCCAACATTTCATGCGTCTTCGGGCTTTATTACTTTGAAATTTGAAACACAAAAACATCAGCTTGATTGAAGCTCGAGTCGCAGAAACTAATCAACGCCAAATTTCAAACTTGCCGTCAGGTCTGCGTTCTCAACATCGTTCTTTCCTCAACACCAAACGCGGGGCCTTCAGGTTCCTTCTTTCGTTGGCTGAGCGATTCGATCCAATCCATCATGGACTTCGTTCCGACTCAGGACTTGATCGTAGCCCAGTGCGCAACTAAAGTCACAAGAATCGAGGACTTTGCCGAGCAAGGTGTCAAAGGCTGTCTCACGATCAATCGGTCAAGGAAAGATGGCAGGCAGAGTCCATGGGCTCTTCGTATTCTCCCGGAATATGTCGATGAGATCAACAGCAAGTTCCCTCAAGCTCTGATAGCAATGGAGAACACTCGCAATTTCGGCTGTCTTAACGGTATTGCTCTCCTCAAAACAAGGATCAAAATCACAACTCTGGGTGGTCGCAACCGTCCGCGAAAACTCTATCGAGCTATACATGGCGGCCAGCCTGGTGATGGGATAAAGCCAGGCTGGGTCGTGGGAGCGATGCAGTTTTCTTCCATCATCATCTTCGGCGACACTTAAAGTGGCAAAGTCGTGAACCAAGCCCCTTCCTTTCAGCAACTAATAGCCTCAAAAAGGCTGTCCGAATCGCTGCAATCTACGCCGCAAAGGGATTTCCCAACGTCCGCATCATCGCCTTCAACGCTCAGGGACATGGTTGGGACCACAACGTGAATCGAATGTGGGACCCCCGAAGGCTGGCCAGAACGCTGAGCCCGAGTGACGACAAAAAATACTTCGACAACGAGGTGCTCATTGAGCACTCTATTCCGGAGGACAGCATTGTTGCTACATACGAATGGAATGATTGCAAGTCACGGCTCGATCCTAAAGGCTCGCGTGAGGCAAAAGCGAGAGCAGTTCAATCGGCAAGACATAAGATCAAAACACTTCGCCAAGAGGCCGCCAGAGAGGCTCGCGAGGCAAAGGCCACGAACGCAGCAGAGGAGACAGACGCAAAGGGCAATGCTGAGGATCAAGAAGACTTGGTACCACAGGATAATCTGGGGGAATCTGCCAACAAGCGGAAGGCCAGTGAGAACGAAGAACAAGAACCTGCCTTGGTTACGAGAAAGCCGAAGCGTTACAAGATTGGTCAGAAAATGACCTCAAACTCCAACATTTAGGGGCATCATGAAATCTCGGCTATTTTCAGAGAGAGATACAAGATGGTGGCGTTGTTAGTGTTGGATTCGGGATACTTCTTACTTATTTCCTATTTTTCTTTCTACTGTCTGCGGTCGGGGGCATTTCATTACCTACGTTTCACTGAGGGGCGGAGTTTAAGCAGCATCAAACATGACAATTGGCTCAATTCAATAAGGTATCATAGAGCGAAATTCGATTATTATCCAATAACTGCACTTCATGTTCGTGTAATGTTTGTGAATAACAATTGAGATTGTCGACTTGTTTTCAGGATATACGTCTCACAAAACCCAGAAGCATGTGCAGATCTATGCAGCTTTGCAGCTTCACACATCACTTGCGGCGCCAGTGTAGACACATATCACCTTACGAATGGATAGGTACGCGTCTACGCGGTCTCCGTAATGCGCAAGTCTCAAATATATCGCTAATAGCTCGCATCAGGGCCTTGTTCAAACTCAAAAGGCCATGTTGTCACCCGCTAAATGACTCGGGTAAGGCTGAAACGCCTGATTTCTTCCAATAAATCTATCAGAACCCTTGGCACGGCTTCTTGGAAAGTCTAATCAGTGGCAATGAGACGAACTGGAACCGAACAACGAGTCAGCTACCATTTCGGTTGTTTGAGATACCTTGGCAGTAGCTATAAAACATCTCCTGTTCCTCGATTTGATCAACATGCACACTCGCCCCTTTCGAGCAATATTGATACGGTCGTTCTATCTTGATCTTTCACTCATTCATCCGATTCACCGTCCTCAAAATGCAGCTGTCTACCCTCTTCTCATTCGTTCTGCCTTTGGCCCTGGCTTCTCAGGTTGCCGCCCAGAAGTCCTTTTGCAGAGCTGCTGTCGATAGCAACGTGAGTCACAACATATTCACATTCTAAGTGACCATCTAACATACTCCAGACCGATTTCAGCGGATGCACGGGCATTAGGGACGTTTGCACGACTGCCTGCCCTCGCGAGGTATGTTCCTTCATATTACGCAATTCCTGCTTCCAAAGCAAGCGAGGAAGGACAAGAAGACATGACTAACGAACATCTTGCCCGACAGTGTGGTGATGCGTTCAAGTTGCAGAGCGTCAACGTCGGCGAAGGCGCTTGTGCTTGCTTCTGCACCAAATAAATGGCATCTTGAGAAATGAATCGTCCGGTTTAAACTCTGCAATAGACCATAGCGTAGCATTTGTTATATGAACTGTTTTCGTATCTAAATGACTTCTACGAAATTATCATTTCGCGTGTTCTCTTCTTAGCTTCTTTTCCTTGTAAACTTTGGCGTCCACTCCCATGTGCTTGGCAGTTCGACGCTTGATTGGAGACAGATCGATGTTCCGGTGAATTGTATCTGTTTTCAATTACACTCTTCGTTCAATCTTTGACAAATGCTAAAATTGCCATTTGGCCGCTGGCTGTCGTCCGCAGACATGGTGCCGCGGTAGCACAGCCGTTTCATGGGTCGCTGTTCCTCAATCTTCCTCTGTTTTGTTGCCGAGCTTTGCTAACAGGGCGGTAGTTTCCAGCTAACTGGGCGGTACCCTCCACTACTTGTGAGCAATCCTAGCAGTCCCATTAGTCTGTTCATAAAACCAGGGCGTGTAATACTACTAACGACTCCGCGCATTTGCAACTCCGCGCGCAATAACGACTTCGCGGCCGCGCATGATCAACGACTTCGCGAGTCATGACCACGCGCGCAATTAACAACTTGACGATCACTACGCACGCAGAGTCAATTGCAGTTACGCCAAAATTCACTTCATATATTACTAGCTACACGATTAATCCTGAATGTTTATTTGGCTTGGACACTTAAGTAGGGTGCCGCCCGGATAGCGAAACTTTTGTTGCCAACTAAATATCTTTTAGGTGGTTTTCACGGGGTTTGAGCACTGGGCTGCGCTTGGTTGTTCCGTTCGAGAAAGCACCCGAGCATATGAGAGATTAAGGAAGAATCTCGTTTTGTCCGTTATTGGGCTTTGGACTTTCGCAGTGGCCGATATTCCGTCAACTGGACCATGCCATACGTCCCAAAAGGTTGGTCTGCAGTTGCCATAATACTCATCTTGAGGGTTGGCAAGCCCTAGCAATATCGGGACGAGTTCAGAAGCATAGCTACTGACAAAGTGATAAGGCTTTACTTGCAGAGCTTTCCCAGTTCTCGACGAAGGGGGGACGGAACAGAGAGAATACTCTCAGTCCTCTCCCAACTAGATCATGGGAGGAACCGCATGTTCAGCATACCTACGTAAGAGAAAACATGTGGTTGGGTCATTGGTTATTTATCGGGCATGTAGCGACAGACATTTATGTCGTGGCAAAGTTGGAAAGGTAGCTGAAGAAGAGGGCTCGGTGCGAATGAGACGTGAATCATCGACGCGATTGGCCCGCGGGAAGACTCGTGGCTTCACAAATCTCAACTCCCGCATCGGGCATCACGCTCGACAGGAAACCGGCGCACCCACAACATATCGCTAAGTCTCACGCAATGATACAGACAGGGCTTTATCCAACAGGGCCTCATCGGTGATAAGGTAATATTCAACACACACAAGGTGTCTTCTTCCTATTTCGTATACTGCCTGTGCAGTTCTTTCTGGACTTCTATCAATCCATGTGTGCGCAGGGAATGCTTGAGGGGGCCGAGATCATGACCTTCAAGCGGACTGCGGCAACGATTTCCTCGGGGCGCTTCATCTCCGCCTCATAGTCAACCGCCGCAATCTGGGCTTTGGCGTTTTCGACGGCAGCAGGACCATGTCTTTTCAACAATCTTGGAACCCATTCGTCCATCATGGTTTGCTGTATCTGTCTGTAGCTGTTCCACAAGGCTCGCAGCGAGTTTCCAAGTTCTTCGTACTTGGCCTTGCGCTGCCAAGTTGTCATAAGACCATACCGTGAGATGATACGAAGTCTGGTGGATCTCTGGAGCTCGCTAGTGTACAAATAATCCCAGCATTGTTGGTTGAAATCGAGGATGATGGACACTGCTATTGCAAGGGTTAGTGCGGTGACCCGTAGAAGACTGTAGAGACTCACCCGCTTTCGGACATTTCTCCGCTGCTGCGATGCCCTCCGGGGTCAGACGGGGAAGGGGAAGGGGGGTTTTGGAAGGCATGATAGTCGATGTGCTCCTTCACAGCTCGATTGGATGTACGAGAGCAGTACGGACCGACAGTCTTGTCGGATACAGCTCAAATGTAGGGCAGACTTGCAGATTTATCAAGCCAGATCAGAGTCAGTGCATCGGAGGCTGAAGTGAGAAGGGTAGTGGCTTGATGTTTACCGTCAGCATCGGTGAAATCATTCAGCGTAGCACTCACTTACTTGCAGCGTAGTGGCGATGACAGTTGCACCCGAAGTGAACGACCGATTTTGTATGGAGTGGGCACGTATTGAAAATATTCTGAGACTGAACCCATTCGATGGGAATCGCGGCAAGTGGTCGCAATGAGCGTCTCGATGCGCAGCAGCGTCCGAGCAAATGAGCCTTCGCCACGATTTTCTTTCGATTTCTTCTTTGAATCAGATATAGTGAAATCAAATGCGGCTGGAACTCGTGAAGTACGCTTGCGGAGGTTGTCGGCATGGAGGAATTTCACCCCAGCCTCTTCTGATGACACTCGAGACTAAGATTGGCTGAATATTTGGGCCTTGGCGATGTGATAGGGAAACTCGATAGAGCGAGGGTGAGTTAGAGAGCAAATTCTTATGACGACGATCAGCTTGGGCGCAGAATATTCGGCACCAGAATCCGGTAGATGCTTGAAACTTAAGACCTGGGAGTCTCTTCTGAGGCTTGAAAAATGATGATTCTCTTGATGGCGAGACAGCCCGACGAGAGGCTGGCTTGATGTTTGGAAGAACGAAGCCTCTCAGCTTGGGGTATTTTGGGAAAGAGTTTTTCCTTTTTTTTCTTTTTCTCTTCGGGAAGGAAGAGATCTCAATTCTTCCCCAATCATCGACCTGCCGCGCGGATGGTTGGCAGCAATCCAAGCAGACGTTGGGCAGACTGGAGTCAACGATGCGCTTGTTATAGAAACCCCCTTCCAAGCGAGTGTAGAGCTTGAGGGGAGTGAAGGATCAACCATCCCGTTCACCTTCTTCTTTATCATAAAGGTAGAATTGATGGTGAAAAGTTTTATGGTGCACGCTCTGCTGCTAGCAAGTGTGCACATACAAAGAGGCAGCAGAAACAAGGTTGAAATGAGGAGAACACAAGCTAGGAAAAGTTTAAACACATGTTGATTCATTGGCTGCCTGTTCCACCTGCTTTGTAGAAATGGTTGATACACTCTGTTGATTTCCTCCAGCGTATATGGATAGTTATGTAAGTATCCATTACTTTATGCGTATATTAGGTACTGAATGGCACGGACGAATGGCACTTCCTCCACAACGCTTAGACCTGAAAGCACACGTGACTGTCGAGAACCTGGAGGGGAAAGTTTGTGACGCCGCTAAGTGCATAATTATGAGACTCCTGATTGCGTCTGATCTCAATCTTGACATCAACAACTGGAACCTACTCAAATCCAACCTCCGTCACCCCCGCAACATTCGGTTTGTGTAATGGCGTTCGCACCTCCCATCAACAGAGACAAATTCTCATTCGTCGGTGACTCCTTTTCCGTTCTTGCGAGCGGTCATATTCATCGGCGGAGCACGCTACCAGAACTTCAAGCGCACTTCAAAGCAATTGGGCGTGGCAAAGACCAGCCGGGTCATTGGTAAAGCTCAACTTCTCCATTATGGCCTTGCTCCCTCCAAGGTGAAGGGTACAGCCAAGATGCGTCTTATGGAGGCCGTTGCTGGTGGTAAAATGACAGTCCCAGCCTCGCTGACTGCTCTGGAGGAAGACATGAAAAAGGAGTGGACTAAGGCGAATAAAGCTACCAAGGCTGCAACGTCCAAGTCATCTGGAACAAGAGCTGCGAGTGGCACGAAGAGAAAGGCAGCCGATTTGCAAGCCGTTACCAATGAAGGAACATCCGTCAATGTTTCGATTACCGTGAACCACGGAGCAGATATGCATGCAGCGAAGAAACCGAAGGCCACCCCAAAAGCCTCTTCTACGAAACAGAGTGCAACCAAGACGAGCAGGTCTGCCACGTCGAAGACCAATGGGCCAAACACCAACACATCACAGGCAAGCATACGTGATTCTTCTGCGACGACACTTGGTCGAAGCCAACAAACAAACGCCCTACCTGCGGCGTCAACGTCATCTCCAGTCGCTCGCAAGCAATATGCACGCCGAGGAAACCCTAACTTCGGAGGTCGCATCAAGGATGAACCCGACTTCGCGGACGAGCACAACATCAGCTCATTTGCCTTTACTTCATCTGGCGCCGCCTCATCTTCTGCCAGCTCATCTCACACAAGGCAGACTGCTCACCGTGGTAGTCCCAGCTTTGGTGGCCGAATCAAGCGCGAGCCCGCGATTAAGAACGAGTTTGACGAGATACCTGCTTCTGCTAGTCTTCCGCCCCTTGGGCTGATCAATGGTCGCTACGAGATTGTGTACATGGGATTTGGCCGCAGCTACCTCAACGAAGACTATCGTTACCTAGTCTGCACCATTGAGGGGGATCGACTGTGGGTGTCTTTTGATTTCAAGGTCGTTAGAGGTGTTATGCAAACGCATACGCGACCGAGGACGTCTGACTTGGAGCCATTGCTATTTCACTGGTGCGGAGAAGGACCAGACGGTAGGAGGTACGATTGTTCTCACGAGGCGTCTTTATCATTTATCGGGGGCGGGGTCATCGAAGGTACGATTGAGTTTGCATGCTGGAAGTATGATTTCAGGGCAGAGCGGGTTAGTGGTAAGGCCACAAGGAGCGAAGTTCCTGGGTATGAAATGCGTGATAATTGGGAAGCTTGGTGCGCTGGGTAGATCATTGTACCCGTCGATGTATCAGTTCACCTTCCTTAGATGCTTTCAGTCTGCGGCGGTGGTTCATATAAGCGTTTCAGTCCACACAAAAAATAACAATTTCTTGCTTGAGAAACATTTGATATCCCCCTTTGAACTTCTTCACATTGGCGTAAGCTACTGCTTCAACAATTGTATGTCAGTGGAGTGAGCACGTGGTAATTCCTACGTTACGTTAAAGTTATTGAGGTTTATTATCTTGACGATGAACCTTTGGCTTGGAAACATCGTGCTAATCTATCCTAGGGGCTGGTTCCGAATCCCGTTCGAAACAGCCGTTCCCGTAGGCAACACAGCATCCCTCGCATAGCACCAAGTTTCTCACATCCCATTTGCGCCTTCCAATACCTCTGCAACAGTTCATTACTAAGTTGCAAATCTTTATTTCTTCCTCGCGTTGTCTTTGATATAGTAGCGCTTCCGGTTCGTGTACGTTCTCAAGTACGAATCGTATGATGGAGTCTACCCAGTTGCTCGAAAAGGGGCTCGAGGTGCTGCGCTGTACTATTTGTAGCACGCACACTGGACAGTCTCCGGGATCGTCAGTGATGTCGCGTTTGGCGGTCTCAGTTCTGTCGCAGTCGATATCAGCGGAATCTTTGGATCAGCCTTCATCGTCGGCCCGCCGGGCTCATACTCTCTTTCTTGTTTGTAGTCAACGTTGTCTCGCTGTCTCTGCGCCTTTTGATGCAGAAACATGGTTTCAGGACGCTCTTGGTTACCTATCTCATTCATCTGAGTCGCGCGGTAAGTGTGTCGTGATCCTCATCATAAAGTACGGTCAGATGGAGGCTTTGCGAAGGGTGCTCTAATGCTGAGAGGTATAAGATCAAAATGATTGAGAAATCGCTTGTTCTTATGTCGACGCGATCACTATTCCTCAAGATCCTGTAGGTCTTACCTGTATGAACAGTTCAGCCACTTTCTGCATGAAACAGGCGCCACTGACTCCATGTTTGTTCGTGTTCCCTCCGCACTACATATGGCGGCCGTTGACCCTTATTGTACCAGGCGGCCAAGGTCAATACACTTTCTTCGAAGTGGGGAAACTTACTCTCTCGTAGATCTCGATTGGGGCTTTGGAGAGATCATAGCATGGGTACTTGCATTCGCCTCGAAATGCGTTCTTACCTTAAAGCTTTCGCCACTCGATGGCGTGCCAAATGCACAATTCTGCGCAATTCTGGGGAGCTTAAGAGGGCCTGGATGGTCCGGAGGCGTTGCCATCATCCCGGAAGATAAGACAGATTGGAGATTGAGAACAAATCTCTTTTGCACACAGGAACTCTTCCAATGTGCTGTTTGTACGTATGGTCATATCCATTCTATAGTGTTATAATGAGGTGATCTGCTGATCCAAAACGACTTCTTCGGCAGTGACAAGCGTTGAGAAAGTTTCATGGCCCAACTGGCATAGGGTGATGGCGCGCGTCTGTCGATTTTCTCCACAATCGTGGGCAACCTCGTATGGCCCCGAAGCAAATTGTTTGCTCCGGCACGCTCCCAGACGAAATGGACCTGCAATATGACCGAGATTCCCTCTACCGTTCAGAATTGCATTTTTGCCTGTGTTCCCAGAGCCGCCGACGACGTCCGAAAAGCCGAATGAGACGTCATGACTCGGTGTCGACTCTTGGCCAATCGGGTTGCTTGCTGCGACTGAGTAGAGCCGGGGTATGGAGAAGATAGATACTGATCAGCAGAAGCTTGGCGCTAAATTACAGTTATGCTTAAGTTTATTCCGAGTTGACTGACTTGTAACTCTCTTCTGAAGCTCGATTCGAAACATTTACAGACAACAAAGCCGAGAATTTCTTCGAGAGTCACGACGGAGGAAAACCAGAGGTGGTTTAAAGCCAAGAAGATGTCTCCAGGCTCTGTCCCGAATTAACATCCCACCCATGCCGCGGGAGATTACGGAGCGTGGATGGATATCCATCGGCCATACTCCGAATCTGGACATTTTCGCTCCTCTTTGGGCTGCAGCGGAGATCCGGCACGGTACCCGCGAAGCTCAATTGGTAGAACCAAGAAGCTTCTCCGAAGGCCTTAAGCCTCACAAGTGGAGGAGGCTGCGTGGTGGTGGCCCACTGCGGACCGGATCACGTTCCGCTTGACAAAGAGATTTGTGTGAGTTGGAACTTGGAAGGAAGGTGGTGCGTGAAAGGTGATCATGGGCCGTCCGTTTATAACACCACGAGGTTCCCGCGGGAAGCTGCGTGTATGTATCATGTTGTTGTCCCTGTGGAATCAACCTCAGTCCGCTGCAGCTTTTCCCCCCATTGCCCGAGCGGCGTTCATTCTCTTCTACACTTCGGTTCTCCCTGACCACTGTCACTCTTTTTCGAATCGACGCGCAGGCAGCCTGTCGCAGGTTTAGACCACTATTTCTTCTCATCCCGTCACCATGCTCACGCACGCCCTCGTCGCCATCCTTGGCATGACTGTTGCTGTTTCCGCCGCACCCCCTCAAGTTCGCTCTCTCGCAGCCGACGACGTCGTCATTCTCCGTACCGATGGAACCTCTCAGATCATGAAGGCTGCCGAGTTCGACGCCCTCGAGTCGGCGACCGTTGCTCCTGCCCCGATCGACTCTTACAACGTAACCAGCGTTCCCAGCATCTCGCGTCGAGGCTGCGAGGAGAGCACCGAGGTCCAGGTCCTCTCCGACGAGCAGTTCGTCGATTGGGATGTCGCCATTTCTCCCGTTGTTGCTTCGAAGGGCAACTCGGTGGGAGTCTCGGTCACGCAGGGATACAAGCTCGCCAACCGCCTGAAAGTCAAACACGAAATCAAGTTCGGCGGCAAGAAGGTCATCAGCGTGTCCCTGAACAAGAACCTGGACATGACCTGGACTACCACGCAGAAGACTTCTCTCAGCTTCAGCGTGCCCGATGGACAGTACGGTGTCGTCGTCAGCCAGCCCTACGTCCGCCGTGTTCAAGGCAATCTCCTGAGTGGCTGCACCGATAGCCCCACTGTTGACCCCTTTACCGTCGACACGTATGAGAGCCAGGCATACGACGACCTGGCTTGGGTCAAGGGCATCATTCGTCTCTGCAGCAGCGACACTTACCCCATTCCCTACTGCATTGGCGAGGGTCACCACGAGTAATAGTAGACTATACGTTGTGCAAGAGCACTTGTGCCTTCGTCAACAGGAACCCCGGCGGAAACAATGGTAGAGACGCACCACTGATGCATCGCGCGAATTGTAATCTAGATACCCACTCCGTAGCATGAAGTACATTGGATCATTGGTCTCCGTTCTCTATCCAATGTTTGGCATCACCTCTTGCATCGCAGATCAGCGAACTCCTCTTGCGCCTCCGAAGCATCACCTAGCCCATCCCATTTTGTCTCCCTTAACAATAGCTGCCTCATCGTCGTCTCTAGAAGCACTGTCGCTTTCGATCTGCGTCTCATAGGTTCGCTGGACAAATATGCGTCCGTTGATATGACTGCTTTTGTGCATGTCATCCAAGGGTATTGACTCCGTAACCATTGTCGTCCTCGACACCATGTCGTGACCATGACTATCTAGGACACAAGCAGTTCCTGCGCTGTGCCCACCGTATCTCTGGCTTGTCTGCTTCCTGGAGTGATACTTGTTGATACCTCGGGTGAGAAGTGCCTTGAGAGGTGGCAGGCATCCAACTATGACTGCCGTAGCAGTCTCAACCGCGCCCCATATCGCAAGACCCACAAGGTCAACTGTTCCCCCCTTGATGACCTGCGTCATACGGACTAGGGCAACGCAGATGATAATCAGAGCCAAACTGAAGGCAACTCCTAGCCCAATCTTCTTTTTTCTGTCAAGCTGTAGCGATGGCAATACAGCAACAGGTAAAGCCATGATCATGACGTCCGTGGTGATATCGACAGTCGTGGAGTAAAGGACGTTGAATCGTTGCATCCATATCTCTTTGGGCGAGTTGCATTTCCCTACAACAGTATGTTAGTCATAGATTTTATGAGTGATGCCTGTATTGAACTACGTTTGATAACGTACCTGCTCGGAAGTAATCGGACGGTGGGCTGCACGTCAGTGCGCTTGCCAGCCAACAGCCGATGTAGGCTAGTGTAGCAAACACAGCGACAGAATACCAGAGTCGACGATGGATCGTAAACGGCCGAACCAAACGGAAGAAAATAGCCATGAAACTGGCCTTCACTGACCACAGCACAGTCCAGAAGAGTTTGATAATGGGGAACTGCCAACGAGTGAGGTCTTCTGTCTGGGTGGCCGCTTCAGCCGTGACTGGAATTCTCCCAGCTGTGAGGTAGGTGGTGTACCAGAGAGAATCCATTTGTCTCGTTTGAAGGCTGGCCATAGTGAGGAGACACATCCAGGCCCAGATGATCCAGTAATCGTCGAGGAGTAAAGAATGGTTCTGTCTCCAGCGCACTGTGAGACGCAAAACAACAAAAAAGGTGGCAACGGAGAAACAAATCCAGACGATGGCCAAAAGACTGTGGGGGTCAACATGCTGAGCCGCTCCCGTTAAGGGAGCATCTGTGTTCATATTGGAGACCAACATTGCGCAATGCGAGAGAGGGACAAAGAGCAAGAGGAGAGTTCACTTGGAGGAATAGCAAGATGATTTTGGCCGTATAGATAAGTTCCGGTCAAGAGTTGCAGTAGATCCTTTTTGATCATGACCGACGACTGCCCCGCAGGGTTGGATGGCAAACACCCTGGTTCTTTCGTGTGTGATCGAACAACTTCATTTCGAAACGATATTTTCCAGGTCTAGAATTTCTCACATGGACCCAACCGCCATTTGTTGGTGCAGAGATGGAAGCCCGTTGCCACCTGTAAGGTAATGATACCGAACGGCGAAGTCTGGTGCGTTCCGGGCCAAGGGTCATGTTCTGACTAGTGGGACGGTGCGTACACCGACGCTGCAAGCTTTGAGGTCCTTGACAGTCCACTTTGCTCCTTCTCGATTGGTACGCATCCGAGGGATGGTTCTTGGCTAAGCCGAGATGATACGATACTTGATATGTGACCAACAAACCAACGAGCCCGTCGGTGGACGTTAAGGTGATGACAACATGAGCGAGGGGCTGATCATTCGTCAGATGCCAATGATAAGAAGCGAAAAGTGACCCGCTTGTATTTAATATCCATATTTTTCAAGGATCTTTTCTGCTGTTGGAACTGGCTCTCGAAGTTCAAAAAGCTGAAAAAAAGAAAAGAAGAAGGGCCAGCACGCACCAACGAGCCGTGACAATCAGTCACTGTCTATAACATACCAGCAAGGGTTTGCGCAATGTTCAACAATCGAGCCAAGCTGGAAGCGGAAGATATGCCGCGACCGAGTTTGAATTATATTTGTTGATTGGTGGTAGACCGTAGGATGGACTCCGGAGCAGCCCGCCCGCTGGCTGGGTTCACCTCGCGTAGCAGCCATTCCGATCTCATTTCCCACGCCGCATGGCCGCAGATCATTGTGGGGCATCGGGGATCGAAGCCGGACCGGCCCCATCTCTCAGGGCCGGCGCGGACAAATCAAAGAGTGATCACTGCCCATACCTTAGCCAGGGTATGTTCGTTGGTCCAACCTGACTGTATTTAGGCGGCTTATGGTGACACAGATCGTGACTTGACAGACTTTGCGCCACATGTACCTTCTATGTTCCATTGCCAACCCCGGTTCTCCTGCAGATAAGACAGCCGAGGTCATCTACGTACCCCAACAAATTGCTCGTTGCCAAGTGAGTTGGAAATTGCCTCCCTAGATATACCTAGTTGTGTCTAGCGGCGCGATGAAGCGAACTTGGTCTCTCTCAAGCCGGATATTGCGTCTGTTACTCCGCCGCTTCGCGTCAGCTCCTGCGACAAATAAATTGCGGCTCTTGACTTGCCCTCCTCGTGCAAGTCTTGTATTCTTGTCGATACCGGTCGTCTTTTTTTACCCTTCTCGCGCATATCGGTACATTTGTCATACGTTAACAAAATACTCCCATCATGCTGTTGAAGGCGACCCTCTTTCTCGCGGCCCTCCTCTCATGCATTGAGAGCAAAGGGATTGTCGAAGATCGGTCTCTCATTGATGCATTTTTGCCGGAGTGCAAGTGTGTAAGCTGGCATCTATCCCGGTTCCCAAGGACCACCGGTCGCATGCTTAGAGAGTATTGACGCCTCGTCCAGGTACCTGGAGATGATTGCTGGCCAAATGAGTTCTCTTGGAAAGCTCTCGATCTAGTTCTTGGTGGCAAGCTCATCCAGACAGAACCGATCGCACAGTCATGCTATGACGGTGCGGCCAAGGACCTAGACGAATGTGCCTACGTATCCCAAATGTGGTCGGATCAGGACTTTCAGACTGCAAATCCGATCGGACGACCTTATCCGTACAACATCACCTGCGCGCCCGTGGACTACGCTGCAGGTCAAGTACCGACTAGTTGCTCTCTCGGCCCGCTACCAACATATGCTGTCAACGCTACGACCCGCGCCCATATCTTCTCGGCGCTTGTGTTTGCTCGCTTGCATAATATTCGCTTGGTCATTGCCAGTACAGGACATGATCTTCTTGGTCGCTCCGATGGCTACGGCAGTCTCGAGATTTGGTTGCGACACTATCGCAACAATATCGATTTCCAAAAGGTCTACGTCCCCTCCAAGGGATGCTCCAGGTCAGGCTGGACCGGCAGCGCTATCCGGATCGATGGAGCGTATCAATGGCGAGACGTCTACAAAGTTGCCAAGGCAAACAATGTGATTGCTGTTGGTGGAGGGGCTGTATCTCCTGGTGCCATTGGAGGATGGCCTTCGGGCGGTGGCCATGGGCCTGCGACGAGGAATTACGGGCTCGGAGCTGATCAGATCTTGGAGGCGGAAGTCATGCTTGCCGACGGGCGCATTGTTGTTGCCAATCATTGTGAGAATTCTGATCTCTTCAGAGCCCTCCGAGGCGGAGGTCCAGGTTACGGAATCGTCCTCAGCACGACGATCAAGGCGCATCCCAACGTTGATGTGGTCGCTGCACATAAACTCGCCATCGCGCCCCTAAAGCAGACCGCAAACAACTCCGATCTGCTCGACGCCGTGACAGTCCTTCTTCAGTCATACCCAGACCTCAATGCGGCGGGCTTCGCAGGTTACGCCTATTGGTTCCGCAACTATCCAACGGTCTTCGTCGGAAATGCCACCTCTGGCTACTCTCATGGCTTCTGGACTATTGGAAAGACGAGAGAGGAAGCTGATGCTGGTTTCAAACCTGTGCGTGAAGCCCTGAGCAAGTTCTCAGACAGGCTGTTCATCTATGAGAGCTTCGCCTCATATGATGACTACTGGTCCTTCTATGAGACCGAGTCGGGACTTTACGATCCCACCGGCGACACCTCCATTCTTACGTCCCGCATGATCGACCGATCAGCCGTCGAAGATTACTCTCACGTCCGTGAGGCGGTGGAGGTTCTGAGCGGCAAGCCGGAGGAGTTTGCGTCTAACGTTATACTCCTGGTCTCCGGCGGACAGGTATTTGAGGATGCCAAGGACGCGACCTCGGGCCTGCATCCAGCCTGGCGTAATTCTTCCTATGCTCTCATCACCGGACGTGGCATTTCGAAAACAGCGAGCAATTCCGAGCGCAAAGCTGTGCAAGACGACATCACATACGTCAAGGGGGCGGCAGGGAAAAGGCTTGCGCCAACTACAGGAGGTTACATGAACGAAGGCGACCGGCATGATCCTGATTACATCAAGACGTTCTACGGCGCCAACTACAATCAGCATCTCGCAGCCAAAAAGAAGTACGATCCGTTCAATGATTTTTACTGCCCGACGTGTGTTGGCTCGGAGATCTTTGTAGAACTACCTGATGGGCCACTTTGCAAGAGAAACACCTAGAACATTTGACATCACGTTGACTTAGGCTATAGTTTTTCAGTTGAAAATTTCTCAATTATTGTTCATGATCCTTTATTTACAAGTGCTCTAGTATGTCGTAAGCTCTGGTGAGCCCTCTGCCCTTGGAGCCGAGAACTTCGTCTCGACGAAAATCTTCTGCATGCTGTCCTCCTTGTTCTCGAACTTGTAATAAACCTTGCCGAGGTCGTCGAGACGGATGCGATGCGACAGCATCTGGTAGACATCAATGTCGCCACTTTGGATCTTCTTGAGCAAGTCTTCCCAGTACAAATGAACAGGTGCCTGTCCGTTGCCGATCAAACGAACACCACGCTCCATGAGTGAACCGATGTTGAAGTGGTTAGTGTACCCAACGTAGACGCCTGTGATGCCACATCGACCAAAGTTCCGCACGCCCTCGATCATCTCGTTGACAATCTCACTTGTGTCAGTCTCAGCGCCCAAGGCAATCTCAATGGTATGGAGCCAGCCCTTGGGATACTCGCCAGCTGCGCACTCAAGAGCAACGTCCGGACCACGTCCACCGCACAGCTCCTTCAACTTCGATACGACAGTCTCTTTGTTGGTCACGCCGCTCGACAGTTTCTTGAAGTCAACGAGCTCCAACTTTTCCGCATGTGCCGATGGCCACTTGGACTTGATGTACGACAGACGCGGTTCCGCGTCGATGAAGATGACTTTGGATGCACCCTCGCCAAGGGCGAACGCGCCAGCCATTTGGCCGATGGGTCCTGCGCCCCAGATTGCTACCTGGTCCTTGGGATAGACTGCGGTATCTTTGACGGCGTTGTACGAGGTGGCGAGCACGTCCGAGAGGTACAAGGCCTTCTCATCCGGCACACTATCGGGGATCTCGAGGAGATTCACATCTCCGATCGGAACGCGCACGTACTCGGCTTGGCCTCCGGCAAAGCCACCCGTAAAGTGGGAGTAGCCAAACATGCCCGCCGTCTGGGAGCCGTACATGGATTTCTCCATGGTGTTGGAGTTTGTTCTCTCACACTGAGACGACAACTTTTGACTGCAATAGAAACACTGGACGGGTCAGTTAGTACAGTACTTTCGCCGTTTCTTGGGTTTTTGCCTCACGTTTCCGCATGCAATCTGGAACGACGCGACATAACGGTGGCCAACCTTGGCCTTCTTCACCGCAGACCCAATTTGATCAACAATGCCGCAGAATTCGTGGCCGAGAATGTCGCCCTTTTTCATTTGCACCACGGAGCCATGAAGAAGATGAAGATCACTGCCACAGACGGTGCTACCAGTCACTTTCAGGATGACGTCCGTTTCCTCGATGATCTTGGGCTTGGGCACGTCGACTAAACATGCTTTTTGTGAGCCTTGATGAACTTTCGATGGGATCAGATGAGTGTCACTGACCTATTTCAACCTTGTTCTTGCCCTGCCAGACGAGTGCCTTCATAGTGTCGCCGCTGTCGTTCCCTTTGGGGTAGTTGGTCACGTCCTGGGCCGTGACGGCGTCGCCCTGGT
The DNA here is from genome assembly GCA_014705045.1 of Colletotrichum theobromicola. NCBI lineage: Eukaryota > Fungi > Ascomycota > Sordariomycetes > Glomerellales > Glomerellaceae > Colletotrichum > Colletotrichum theobromicola. The sequence continues at coordinate 92,381 of JABGLZ010000602.1, read as the reverse complement.
GGCCGATGGCCTGCTCGGCCGCATATGCTGCCTGTGACGCCATAGCTAGAAAATGAAAGCAGACGGTTTTCAGTGTGTTGGATTTGACAATGTAGAAGAAGTGAGTGGGTCAATCGGCTTGACTTCAAATGTCAGGAGAAACCATCGCGGACATTGAACACGGAGGCCATCTTATATCTTCATGACGATGGACGGATACCGACACTGTAAGCATCACGTAAAGACACACAGTCAATGGCCTGAGCAGACCGTTGCGACGGAGCAGGGCGAAGAGTCTGGTACTGCGGCAAGGCGATGCGACCTTGGTTGGGCAACTGAAAAGCCCATGACGGGCGGCGGCGTCATTTTCGACGGAGAAGCGACGTCATGGATTCCAGAAGGGATCGTGTTGGAGCGGAGCTTCTGATCCTGGGCCAATGAGACGAGCCGGTCCCAGCCGAAGAGCTCGCAGAAGTGATCTAGATCTGGATAAGGCTGAGTAAACATGCCAGAAAATTGTTTAAGCGACGGGCGTGATGAAAAACAGCTGTCGGCACTTGCATGTTGATAGAAGGTGCGCTATATCGAGGCAAAGCTGTCAGAGTTGAGTAAGCCGGTAATTTGAGGGGGTGAGTCTGAGCTCAATTTCATCTCATAACTAATCGTATGAGGGCTTAGCTCATACGTTCATCAGATGGCAAAGGTCTTCATCAGACGACAGGGAACTTTGGTCATTCAACATTCACTGCATGATTCAGGCTACAGTCATTTTAAGTTGAGCCTCAACGGGGCTTCACTCCTTCAAAGCCAACTAACTGGATGGTTTCCGCCTGGCTCCATGTCAGTCTTGTCGGATCTCAACCGAAGAACACAACGTCACCGAGCTGCCGGGCCGGTCGCATCTGCCTGCCAGCTGCAAAGGCAGTGTGGGTAAGGGGAAATTGGAGTCTTGGAGAAGACAGCGGAGTCTTGCCTCCGTCCCGTCGAACCGTCTGATGAGTGAGGGGAAAGTGGGGTCATCTGGGGTAGCGTCTGTCTTTCTGAGGGACAGAGACGGAACATTTGACCTCTGGGCCGAAGTCAATGCCACTCTGGACATCGGTATCCTAAGAAAGCCGACTCGATATGGCAATCCGGAGCATGATGCGTCCGCAAAGGACAGCAAAGCCGTTTGAAATGCCAAAGTGCGCTGGTGGCATTCAAAGCGACCCCTATATGAAGAGCGCGTTCTTCGCGTGAACTGCTCACACCATGCGACTGAGCTGAAGCATTCGTGTTCCGTTGGCGTCCATCTACCCTCCTGCTGCTGCTGCTGCTTCATACCATCTTTGCGATCCCAGCCGTCATCATGAGATTCCAATCTCTCCCCCTGGCGGCCACTCTTTTGGCTGGCACAGCTTCCGCCTTCCAGCTCGGCGGGAAGCAGATGCCGGAGCCTGAGACGACAATGGCCGACAATTTTCCCTGGCGCGACCCATTTACTGCAAAGACGGCCGACTCGTACGACCACACGTGTGAGGCATCCAAGACGTTCGCAGCCACCCAGTACACTCTGCATGACCTTTCCGAGAAGCCGCCCGCCGGACTTTTCCCATGGGACGATGGGCTGAAGCTCTTCTTCTCCGGTCGCGAATACCCGGGCGGCTGGGCGGGCCTTGATCGCCACATGTACAACCGCAACCTGCTCATGATGGACTACTCCAACCTCCCTCTCCGCGTCCGCGAGTGGATCGAGGAGCAAGAGCGCACCAGCGGCAAGGGCAAGGGCCTATTCGCCGTCTTCGACAAACCCACCACCGACGAGGAGAAGATCAAAGATCGCGTCACCGTTCCCGAGTCGCCCGCAAATGTCGACCGCGACCTCGACCAGAAGCGGGTCGCCATCTTCGCGCCGGGCGCGCTGTATCACATCCTGCCCCTCTTCGTCGCTGATGGCAGCGACTGCCAAGGTATGCGGGTGGAGCTTGCCGCCCTCCAGCCTTTCCATGCTCATCGTCTTGGTGCACATGAAGCTGACTTGATCCCTAGCAACGCTTGCCGATCTGAGCAACTACAGCCCTACGCCAAAGGATTCTGTTGTCGTATCATGGCCCATCAGCCACACGCGACCCAACACTGCCCAGAAGAAGAGAGACATCGAGTTCACCGTCAAGGCGCAAGTCCTCAAGCTCAAAGAGGGTGCAAGCGAGGCCGCGGAAGAGTCGCCGAGGGTAGTCGACGAGAAGGAAGCCGAGCCATCCCAGCCGGTCAAGGATGAATTGTAGATGATTTCAGTAGGCAGGATGCATATTCGTCCAAATAGATCAGCACATTCAGAATAGACAATTCTACAAACCGAATGAACGAATGGTGTTGCCTCCTAGGAATGCGAGACCGATCCAGATTCCTGGTGACATGGTCGCATGGATTATTAAGTCAGCACGCAAGCACTAGACCGAATCCGACGAAGGAAGGAACAAGCATGGAGGATCAGGAGAGCGGCCAGGTGATTGGCATCCGGCATTAGTAATCATAAGAATCCTGCAGTTTTCTCCGCGGAACGCCGTGGAGCACGCCGTGGCGGTGCCAGAGTCCGAGCTGTTTTGCAGCGTGGGGCCTCACCGACGCTCACCGAGAGGCCCCCGGCGCTGGCATTGCTCTTTTCGGACTCGAACGGCTACAGAGTCCGACACGGCGCTCCGTGGAGGGGTCACTTCTACGCTCCCTGGCAAAGTCTCTTCTCAATCTGCTCATGACTGCGCCAATTTGAATCCGCAGTGACCAAAACCAACAAAAACACAGCCATCATCGTCTTAGCATTACAAATGAAACTTCAGATATAAGAATGGAAGTCTTTCACGTCGTTTTCATCATGTTCTTGAATTCGAATACACATCAACTCTCTCATATCAATCAGCTCCATACTTCACATTAATCCAACACAAAAGTCTCGACCAATTAGTCAAAATGTCTGCTCGTTACGCAAGTGAGGCCGCCAGCCCGGAGCCACTGGCTCAACCCTTGACTTTTCCCTTTTCCACCAAGACAGCCAAGAACCGTTTCCTGAAGAGTGCGATGGCGGAGAATCTAGCCACTTGGAGTGGAAGCGAGCCATCCAAGAGGGGTGTTCCCACACCGGAGCTTGTTGAGGTCTATCGCCGGTAAGTCACCATTTTCTAAGCCTCTTCTATTTTCCAGGACTGTTCTCCAGAGAAAAAAAAATGTTACAGGACTGACAAGTTGAGATGCAGTTGGGGTGAAGGTCCGAACAACTTTGGTGTCATCGTCACTGGCAACATTGATGTCGAGTTCGACTACATGAGCGGCATTGGTGACATGATCATCACACCCGAGTGCAAGCCCGAGGGCGATCGATTTGAAGGCTTCAAGGCTGTCGCTGCCGCCGGCAAAGCTGATGGTAGTCTGATGCTGGGCCAAGTCACCCATGCTGGAAGACAAGTTCAGAAGAAGATCCAGCCCAACCCGATTTCGGCATCGGCAGTCGGCCTTGGTATGAGGTTGTTCACCTTACAGAAGCTCGTAGCTGAACTGACAAACTGTAGAACCCAAGATGGGCATGGAATTCGGCAAGCCCCGTGAAGCGACCAAGGAGGACATCAACCGCGTCATTGAAGGTTTTGCGCATGCTGCCGAATACCTTGACAAGGCCGGCTTCGACGGTATTCAGCTGCACGCGGCGCATGGCTACCTCATCGCTCAATTTCTATCCCGCACGACGAACCAGCGAACCGACGAGTACGGCGTCCAGACGCTGGAGAACCGTACCCGTCTTATCGCCGAAATTGGAAAGGCCATCCGCGCGCGGACATCTCCTGATTTCATCCTTTCGGCAAAGCTCAACAGCGTCGAGTTCCAAGACGGCGGTGTTACCCCTGACGAGGCACGCGAGCTCTGCGCGTCTTTGTCAGAGCTCGGTTTCGATTTCCTTGAGATTTCTGGGGGCACGTTCGAGGCGCTTGGTATGTCCTGGGAAAAGGAGTCCACTCGCAAGCGCGAGGGTTTCTTTCTTGAGTTCGCCGAGACGGTCGTCGCAGGTCTGGGAAACCGCGACAGCCGCAAGACCAAGGCGTACATCGTGGGCGGTATGAGAACCGTCGGGGCCATGGTGAAGGCCCTCGATATCGTCGATGGCGTCGCCTTGGGACGACCCGGAGCCCAGGAGTTCCGCATCGCTTCCGACATCCTTGAAGGTCGTATTACAGGAGCCATCCGTCCGGTCCAGATGATGGAGGACGACTTTGGCTTCGGGCTCACGGCGGCGGTTGCGCATATCCGCCAGGTCAGCAAGGGGCAGGAGCCTTTCGACTCGAGCGAACTTGCGGCGGTGGGAACCTTTGCCTCGGACATGCAAGCCTGGTATCAAGATATGATTGCGGACGGGGACAAGCTTGAACATCATGGCGGCGTCGATTTCTCCGGAAAGACGGTGCCTTATGGCGGCGTTGCAGCCGCCCAGGCGTGAACCACTGAACTTCCAGAAGGGGGCCCTAGATTTGATTTGTTCTCTGTGCATCTAGAAGTCCTTTGGTTTTTTTCTTAGAATCTCCTACTTGGACTTTTATCCGGTTTTTGGTTTTACATCAATAGAAGCTACCTGCATCAGAGCCCAGGTTCCTCGGTATATCTCGGTGAGCCGGTGAGCATAGATGTGCAAGTGGGCTCATGTGGCTAAGCTGTCCCAATTAGCAGAGATGGTCATACAATATCGGTCAAAGAGCCTGCGAATCATCCAATCGGAGGTCAATACTGACTGTGTGGAAGGATTCACGATGGGGGGAATGTGGCTGGGGGGTT
>JABGLZ010000602.1:43448-87598 GCA_014705045.1 Colletotrichum theobromicola | reverse complement strand
CCCCCCCCCCCCCCCCCCCCCCCCCCCCCCCCCCCCCCCCCCCCCCCCCCCCCCCCCCCCCCCCCCCCCCCCCCCCCCCCCCCCCCCCCCCCCCCTGACAAATGGGGCTATCCTAAGTCGGATTTGTAATCGTCTGCTTACACCCACATCCTGCGTCTGATTCGTTCCTTCAGATGTCATTTAACTCATGCGTTCAAATCGCAAACACGTCTCTCTAGAAATTGTCATGAAAGGGGTTCAATTCTGGGGTTGATTTTGCTTTGTTTTAGAAAATTGCAACAAACATTACCAGATTGTGAATCATCATGGAAACGTCTTCTCAACGGCGAAAAGGTGATATCCACTCACGTCCTTCACCATGATCTCAAAACAATGAAGTCTAACGTGCGACAGCCTGCGATCTCTGTTTTATCAAGAAGATCAAATGCGACATGCTCAAACCCGCATGTTCAAACTGCCTGCTATACAAATCAGAATGCCGGACGACGACTGTGAGGCGAAGGGCACCTCATCCAAAAGAACGACCACAACCTCCAAAACAGAGCGAACCTGAAAAGTGAGGCGAGCCCGTATTGTGTATTTCTAACAGACTTCTGATCAAATACATAGTCCAACAAAAGTTTCCGAGCTGGAGAGCCGTCTAGCAAGCATTGAAAAGCAGTTGCAGCAAGCCCTCGACGCCAACCGTCAACACTCCAACCAAGCCTCAACCCAGCCCTCAACAGCACCGAGCTCAGCCGAGAGCATCAATGGAGGCGGAGAGTCGGCAGAAAGCATCGAGTTTGTGGACCATGTCTCCAGCAGTGAGAGTCCGAGTGAATGGGTGACGGAGCCCGAGAAGCCCAAGTTGCCGCCGCTCGAGGAGATTACGCCCATCATCGACGAGTTCTTCAACCGCTACAACTGCGTGATGCCGCTCTTTGATCCGCCAACGTTTATGCGCATGTTATCCAACTGGTACGTGCCATCTTCCGGGCAGCAGTCCACAGCAGTATGGGCTGCGGTCAACCTCGCAATGGCGCTGGGGTATCGCTGTACGTTAAAGGAGCAGGGTAACTTGGATGCCCTGGTGGACGACCAGAAAGTGATGTATCACATGCGCAACGTACAATCTGTCGTGTCCGATTTGGTCACGCGAGAGGAAGACCTACTGGGTCTTCAGGTCCTGTTGGGCATGGTGGTATTGTTCCTGGGGACGAAAGACCCAAAGCCAGCGTCGGTCCTCATCGGTACTGCCGTGCGTCTGGCACACCGCATGCATCTTCATGACAAGGAATCGCTCCAGTTCTTCTCGCCAGAAGTCGCCCGACACAGAGCGAGGCTCTTCTGGATCACTTACATCCTGGACAAGGTAAGTCGCAGCTTGGCTCTACTCACGATTCACGCGTGCCTAACAACATTCCCAGGAAATCAGCTTGAAGTCCAAGACGCCGTCGTTTCAGCTCGACGTGGACATCGACTTGCCGCTGCCAGAAAGAGATCCGGAAGATGGAGCAGGCATAGTGTTTGCAAGAAGCGGCAGCAGATTCAACTACTTTCGAGCTCGTGTGGAATTGAGCCACATTGCTGGCAAGGTATATGACCAGCTGTACAGCACACGCGCTCGAAAAGTGCCCCCGCAAGATCGGCAACTGAGAGTGACGAAGCTCGAGGAGATGCTGGAGAGCTGGCGACGCAATCTCCCGCCTGAATTCCAGATTGACACGGCGCTCCAATGTCTCGATTCCCTGCCGATGGTCCACATGTCGCTCCTCTACCACAGCTACTTCACGGCGATGGTGATGACGCATGGCATCTACTCGCACGACGCGGACTGGGTCCGAAGGATCAGCTCGTACAGCCAGATGACGATCAAAGATTTAGACCCGTCTCCGAACTCGTCATGCGGGCATCAAAACCCCCCTCTGCCGCTCGGATGGGCCAAGTGCGCAGAGCTCAGCCGCAGTTGCATGAAGCTGTTCGTGGAGTCGCCCAAGACGGACTGCAGCATCTGGTCAAACTCTTGCGCGCACTTCTCGGGCCTGATCATTCTGTTGGCCAACATGTTTCTGTTCCCGGACCACTCGCACCTGATGACGGATAACGAGCTGGCCAACCAAGCACTCCGGCTTTTCGAGCTGATGCTTACGATGAAGAGTTACGAGAACTATGAGTCCTTTCATAGACTGTATGAAGTCGTCAAAGAGCTCCATCGACGTGCGTTGGGGGCTGTTGAGGAGTTTACGAGGAAACAAAAAGAACAGGCAGAGGCAGCAGCAGCAGCTTCGGCGATGGATATCGGTTTACCGTTTGGGGCCCAGCTCGAGGATGAGGTTGAGTTCTTCCGGGATGCCGAGGCGGCGGCGCTGGAAGGGCCCTTTGTCGGAACATTTGTGCCGGCATCGCCGTTCGCGACAACATCGTGGGGATTGGAAGGGTTGCAGAGCGAGGTAGGCCAGGGCCAGGTGCCTTCACTGGCAACGTATAGCCCGTACTAGTCGGTGTAGAGGCGACAAGAGATAGTTGATGAATTCAATGACACATGTTGAAACGTCTATGGCTGTCGAACACCTGAGAGTCTCTCACCGTAAAGAGGTCGGCCCATGGAACCGGCCGAGAAATACAAGCAGCAGAGCGGGCCGGTTCTGCTCCGGAGCCAGGGTCGATGGCCAGATCTTCCCGCTAGCTCACCCGTGGAGCTTTCATTCCAGGGGGCAGCTGCGGGGTGAACTGCTCCCGTCGGGTCTCTTTAGGTATTCCGGGGCTCGGGTGACGGAGAGTGGGGCTCTTTGGTGCTTAGAGTTCAAAAATGGGGCCAGAGCTCGATACCAGCGACCAATGAATATGCAGCAATTTCCAAGCGGTGTAGGGAAGAAGGAGCTCCTGTCCACTAACAGCTACGACAGCAGGCACACAGCGCACACAACACACAGCGGCAGGCACTGGAAGGGAGGACGTCGTTGTGTCGCAACTCCCCCCGTGCAATTGTCATGTCGTCATAGCCACAATGCTCAATCCGGACGCAATGAGGGGTTCCCGCGCGGCTGCTCCTCCTTTATCTGCGGCCACTGGGAGTTGCTGCCGCTGCTGCTACCCCAAGTGCCGCTCCTCGAAGACTGCTGCTGCTGCTTACACCATCCTACGTCGACAACCTCGTTGATTGCCCCCCCTCGTCCACCCAATTACCGGCCCAGAACTCGAAACCATCGTCTGATCGCAAGCACGTCACGTCAGGCTCTCTCGTCCATTCCGCCTCCCAAATCTCGCTCCCCACGCTGCTCATGCGTATTCCGAGACCTCTGTATCGTCAATCAACCATATCCAATCTCCTCCACAAGCCAATTCAAACCAGATCGTTCTCCCAAAGTGTCAAGAACATGGCCGATTACAAGCTGAAGGCGGTCTCTTCGCTGTCACTCCGACCGGGGGACAAGCAAGAGGTCGAGGTTGAGGGCATCGAAGGAGCCAAGGTTCTGCTCGTCAACGCCGGCGGCAAGATCCAAGCCGTTGGTCCCAAGTGTACCCATTTCGGTGCTCCGCTGGTCAAGGGCGTTTTGACGACTTCTGGCCGACTGACTTGCCCATGGCACGGAGGTATGTTCACTCCTTTGCTCTACCCCAACACAATTCCCTAGCTGACTTGGTCACAGCCTGCTTCAACACCAAAACCGGCGATGTCGAGGATGCCCCCGCCCTCGATTCCATTCCTGTCTTCAACGTCACCGAGCGCGACGGCGCGGTCTTCATCACCGGCGAGGAATCCGCCATCAAGAGCGGCCGACGCAAGCCCAACTTCAAGTGCAACGTCGTCAGCGGGACCCAGGAGGAGAAGGTCGTCATTGTCGGCGGCGGTTCGGGCGCCTTGGGAGCTGTCGAAGCCCTACGCAGCGGCGGTTACCAAGGCCCATTGACAATAATCTCCTGTGAAGGATATCTCCCCATCGACCGCACCAAGCTGTCCAAGGCTCTTCTTACGGACGTCAACGCCCTGCAATGGAGAGACAAGGCTTGGTTCGAGAGCGGCTCTGTCGACTGGGTCGACGACGAAGTCACCGACGTCGACTTCTCCGATCGGAAGGTATCCACAAGCGGCGGCAAGACGCTACCGTACACCAAGCTCATCCTGGCTACTGGTGGAACTGCAAGGAACCTACCCCTGCAGGGCTTCAAGGTCCTCGAGAACATCTTCACCCTCAGGACGGCCCATGACACACAAAAGATTGTCAAGGCCATCGGTGAGAAGGGCAAGAAGATTGTCATTGTCGGATCCTCCTTCATCGGCATGGAGGTCGCCAACGCTACCGCTAAAGACAACTCTGTAACCGTCATCGGCATGGAGAAGGTGCCCCTCGAGAGGGTTCTCGGAGAGCAGGTCGGCGCAGGTATCCAGAAGAGCCTTGAGAAGAACGGTGTCAAATTCCATATGAACGCCGGTGTAGAGAAGGCTGAGCCATCTGGCTCTAACCCGTCCAAGGTCGGGGCCGTCCACCTCAAGGACGGCACCAAACTCGAGGCTGATCTGGTCATTCTCGGAGTGGGCGTTGCGCCTGCCACCGAGTTTCTCAAGGAGAACAAGGTCATCCGCTTGGAGCAGGACGGTTCCATTAAGACGGACGAGAACTTCTTGGTTGTTGGACTGAAGGATGTCTACGCCATTGGTGACATTGCTACGTACCCGTACCACGGACCTGGCGGCGATGGACGGTACACGCGCATCGAGCACTGGAACGTCGCTCAGAATGCGGGTCGTACTGTGGCGAGCAACATCATCAACGCGGCGGTCCAGCCTGCGAGGTTTATCCCCGTCTTCTGGTCGGCCCTGGGCTCCCAATTACGATACTGCGGCAATACCATTGGCGGCTGGGACGACGTTGTGATTCAGGGCAGCGTCGAGGAGTCGAGCTTCGTCGCCTATTACACCAAGGGCGACACGGTTGTGGCGATGGCGTCCATGGGCAAGGATCCCGCCATGGTTCAGTCGGCCGAGTTGATGGCTTTGGGCAAGATGCCGTCCAAGAAGCAGCTAGCCGATGGCCTGGACATCACCACCATTGGACCGCTGGAAGCGTAGTGGCGGAAGGATAGTAAAATGGAAGGACTCATTTACGCAATGCAGCATCATATCTACACTCATCGTTACCTACTTGAAATAATCATGTCGCTCTTACCTGGCTAAGCAACCCGTGACCGCTGACGCAACATATTTGGGCCTTTGTCTCTACCAGAGACATCTGTATGAGGTGCGCTGGGCGTTATTTTTGGAGGCTGAATCTATCCCATGTATGCGCAGCCCCCAAATAGATGCATGGGTGTGTATCGGATAGCCTCAGTCGTACGGTCCATGGCCAGCCGCAGCCGTCACGGGTTCGGCGCGGGGTGCGGGGGGTACGAAGGCGTCGTAATGAGTTTGTTCTTCTTTCCCCGGCCTCCAGTCTCCCCAGAGTCCCAGACGTTGAGTATGCGCTAGAACCCCAGATCAACGAGTCCTCCGCGCGCGAGAGAGGCTCAGAGGAATCGACGACGCTGCGAGCAAGGGAGGCCGCGCGGGCGACGTCGCGACGACGGGGGAAGACATCGGCCCTATGGTGGAACCACCGATGGGGAGAGACGAGCAAGCGCGCCCGCAATGAAGGTGAAGCCATACATAGTATGTGCGCATCATGCGTTGGATGTGTCCAACACGAAAAAAGACTTTTGCAATGGCTTCATCCAGGTGCCTTGTTGCAGGGCCTTGGTGCGCCATCAGGACATGATCAGACCATCATAATCGGGCGAGTGTCTGTTGGGGATGAGGTTGAGGTTTCTGCTTGAACTTCACAAAACCAAATTTTCTTGTCTAATAGAACAAAACCCATCATGTTTATGCCGAAGGCCATGCAAGCGCGTCTGCGTAAAAAGCCGCGTGCGGCTCAACAGAGTGGCGGCGGGATGATGCCAGCAGCTTGGCGAATGGCAGATGGGGCTCTTTGGGGAAAAGGCATCGAGGAAAGGCCGAAAGAGTGAGCGGGAGTGCGGGCGAGCAGCAGAAAACACAAGACGAGGGATCCAGTTGGGCAGGGGGCGGATCTGCGCTGCTGCAGAGATTCGGACCGGGAATGGAGACGCATGAGACTGGGATGAGAGTCAGGGTCCAGGGTGCGGACGGCTCTGTTTTTTTTTTCTCTCTTCCTTCACGAGCATGAGATCGTTCCCATAGGAGCCCATAGGAGTCTAGGAGATCAACAGCACTGCAGCAGTAGTGTTGCTATTAGTTGACACCGTTGATGGGTAGTTGGCGAGGCAGGTGATGCGGTTCGTTGAAGTGCCTGGCGTCCTGGAGAGGCCGAAGCACGGCGGCTACTGCACGCCATTGATGGCCGGTCGGAGGTGTGGTAGCGGCGGGCACCGGTGAGCGCAACACGGAAAGTTTGGTGGGTGGTGGTGGTGGTGGTGAACTGGCCGAACACGACCAACCGATGTTGTGAGAATTTCAGCGAGAGTATGCGGGCGGGATCGGAGGTTTGGTTGGTTGGGTTGAGGCTCACGATGTTGGAGAATCTTGATGGAAGCAGCGGAGAAAAGAATAGATGCGAAATAATTAGCGTGCGAAGCGACTTGGGCTGCAGGAGCGAATAAGAGGCGGCGATGCGATGGAGAAGGAGGGCCGGCGATGTGGAAACGGGCCGAACAGCGTCCACTTCAAATCTTTCGAGACAAGCAACTGGGCTGCTGGCAAGCTGGGGGGATGCTTGGGCTGGGGGCAGAGCCGAGGCCAGGCGTTGGTTGCCAGGACCATGTCAGCGGAGCGGGAAACATGAGGGTGTCGACTTTGAAAATTGCGCTTTTCTCTTATTCTTTTTTGGTTTGTCATTTGTCTCGAAATGACTGGTTCGGGGAGGAAACAACTACCACGAAGCGGCTTCCTTGCATGGCACCAGAGGCTAACGAAAGTTGGGAAGGAAGAGACATCGTACCTACCTCGTGCTGCTCGCCTAGGTTACCTTAGGTGCAAGTAAGTGAGGTGAGAAGGAAGGAAAGAGACGGCCCTACGCCGGCAGTTGGTCGACACCCGACTTGCTACGTCTTGTTCTGACTGGTCGAGGAGACGGTGTGTCGGATGGTGGTGTTCTCAACGGCTGGCAATGAATGGTATTGTTTTAGCGTTGCCTGACGCTGGCAGGTATTCCGTCAGATCATCCATCATTCGTTCATTGGCCTTCTTCAAGGTTGGCGTTGGCGGCGTTGCCGTGCGTGTACCGACCCCACCTTTGCGACGGGCTGCCTGTTGTTCCTTGCTTTCCCCATGCATTTTTGATTCTTCAAATTCCCCAGTTCCCACGTCCTCTCCATATTCTTTCCCCCATTCTCCAGAAAACCTTGCCATTGAGCTGGGAAACTGAGTCGTGGGGTTCGGGGTAGACGACCCCAAAAAAAGTTTTGCATCACCTGCTGGCCCCTCTGCTCCCACCGTACCTTACATAGTACTAGGTACCATACCATACACGCAGTAGTCATAAACTGCCAACTGAAGTTTCACGTAGGTATCCCAGCCGTTCAATTGCGGCGGGCACAATCGTGATCATCGTCATTGCGAATGAGAATTTTTAGACGGATGCAGGCCGAGATGACAGAATAAGCATCGCCTACGGTCTTGGTCCTGTGTGCTGATCAATGCCAAGTTGAGATCATGGTGCTGGGCACTCTGGCTCATGTGCCATGGCCATGGCGGCTTGGCGTTACTTGCAGCTCAACTCTCAACGCTCCGGCCTTAGACGCCACCTGCCGCCAGCGCGCGTCTCTTTTTTACTTCACCTCAGTCTCAAGAAGAGCCGAAGAGGTACTTACCTCTCAGTGATGGATGGACTTGCTGTACCCAGGTAGAGAAGGTGACACCTACTGGTTGTGTAAGGTACCTACCTACGGTACCTGTGTACACAGACGGCAGAGCACCTACCCTACCCCAGACTCTTCCTTCCCCTCGTGCTGCATACCCTCTTTCTTTCTTTTTTTCCCTGGGTAGGCACGAAGGTAGGCACGCCCACGAATAAAGCTAGGAGCGGTGACCCCCTGGTCCCTGCCCCGGATGGGGTTTCCACGTCTTGTCGGGGGATGAGGGGCACCCATGGGAACCAACCCGCAGCAAGAGCGCACTCCTGGAGTGTTCCACGACTCGGGCAACCCGCCGTGTCTGGAAGGGCCTCGACGCAGTACTTGCCGCGCCTGCGTTTTTTGTGCGTCGCAACAAGTATCGCGCCTGCTTCTCGTGAGTACCTTGTTGCATCTCCTTCCTCCTCGTGATCGTCCATCGGCCCTACCCATCGTATGGTCTTTCCCATCGGCTCCCCACATCATTTGCCTCAACTCCACGCGCCGGTCGTCCTGCCATCCATGAACCATGAACCATGGAACAGGCCCTTGAACAACAACCACCACCACCTACTACCACCGCGTACGGAGACCGACCCATCGGCCGGCCGCAATCGCCCTGCACACGCTACGTGACACCTGCGACCGTTGCGTCGTGTAGGCTACCCTACGCATGTAGGCAAGGTATTCGTCCCGCAGGTTGGGGGAACCAAAGTGTGGGAGCTCCGCGTTGTGCCAGACACTCTGGGGAACTTTATATATCGACGTTTCCTCCCATCTCTTCCCCAGGTGCTGCTTCTTCTACCTCGTCCTCGTGCTCAAGCCCTCAGCTGCCCAACGCCCCTTCGATCCAGCCTCTCCCTCTGGACGTCTCGCACTCGTTACCCCTCCTCCGACCTCAACCCTCCAGCTTCAACAACAACCTCGCCCATCATGGGTATCAAGCCAGCTGGCGAGCCGGGCAAGGCCTGGCCGGCCATCCTCATCGGCTTCTTCGTCGCCTTCGGTGGTCTGTTGTTCGGATATGACACCGGTACTATCAACGGCATCCTTGAGATGGTGTGTATTCCCCAGCCAAACCTGGCCCCCACACTGGCGAATCGCTCAAACTGACAACCTGCTCCTTCAGTCGTACTGGCAACGTCTTTTCAGCACCGGTTACGTGAACACCAAGGGCAACCCCGATGTTTCCCCCGACCAGGAGTCCGCCATCGTCTCCATCCTCTCCGCCGGAACCTTCTTCGGCGCCCTTGCCTCTCCCTTCCTCGCCGATACCATTGGACGCCGCATGGGTCTCGCTGCCTCTACCTGGGTTTTCAACCTCGGCGTTGTCCTCCAGACCATTGCCGTTGATATCCCCGTCTTCCTTGCTGGTCGTTTCTTCGCTGGTTTCGGTGTCGGTCTGATCTCTGCTCTGGGTAAGCACCCCCTACTCTCCCGCATGTGCCGGCTCCTTGCCTAACGACCGACAGTTCCTCTCTACCAGTCCGAGACTGCTCCCAAGTGGATCCGTGGTGCCATTGTCGGTGCTTACCAGTGGGCCATCACAATCGGTCTGCTGCTGGCTGCCATCGTGAACAATGCTACCCATCTTCGCCAGGACACTGGTTCCTACCGCATCCCCATCGCCGTCCAGTTCGCTTGGTCCATCATCCTCTTCGCCGGCATGCTGGTGTTGCCCGAGACTCCTCGCTTCCTCATCAGAAAGGGCCGCATGGAGCGCGCCGCCAACGCCTTGTCCAGACTTCGCCGCCTTCCTGAGAACGACCAGGCCATTGCCGATGAGCTTGCCGAGATCAAGGCCAACCACGACTTTGAGAGCAGCGTCGGCTCTGCCAGCTACCTCGACTGCTTCAAGCCCCCTGTCCTGAAGCGCCAGTTCACCGGCATGGCCCTCCAAGCTCTCCAGCAGCTCACGGGTATCAACTTCATCTTCTACTATGGCACCCAGTACTTCCAGAACTCTGGATTCTCCAACGGTTTCGTCATCGGCATGATCACTTCCTCCATCAACGTCGCTTCTACCATTCCTGGCATGTACGCCGTTGACCGCTGGGGTCGTCGTCCCCTTCTCCTGTGGGGCGCCGTTGGCATGTGCATCTCGCAGTTCCTTGTCGCCATGCTCGGAACCTTGACCACCAGCCAAGATGACGCCGGCAACATCATCGTTCTCAACCTGCCCGCCCAGAAGGCCGCGATTGCCTTCGTCTGCATCTACATCTTCTTCTTCGCCTCTACCTGGGGTCCCCTTGCTTGGGTCGTCAACGGCGAGATCTTCGGCCTCAAGACCCGTGCCAAGTCCCTTTCTCTCTCCACTGCCACCAACTGGCTCCTCAACTGGGCCATCGCCTACTCCACCCCCTACCTTGTCAACTACGGTGACGGCTATGCCAACCTCCAGTCCAAGATCTTCTTCGTCTGGTTCGCCGCCTGCTTCCTATGCATCGCCTTCGTCTGGTTCTTCATCTACGAGACCAAGGGTCTCTCCCTCGAGGAGGTCGAGGAGCTCTACAACGAGGTCAGCGTTGCCAGCAAGTCTGTTGGCTGGCGCCCGTCCACCACCTTCCTCGAACGCAGTGGCGCCGAGGGCAACAAGGCTGCTCCCAACAGCGACGGTGACATCACTCACCACGAGAAGACTGTTGCTTAAGATGTGACATCAAGTCATTTGCATGAGGGGCGTTCGTAATTAGATCCTCGGAGGGATATGAAGAGATGTGTTAATGCATGTACCATTTCAAGATACCAAACATTTTCCTACCAATATTATTCAAAACTTACACAATCAACCTGAGGTGCTGTCTAGTCGTGATACTCGATTCAGCGATGGTATTGAGATCAATAGCATGATGTGACTCATTGGTATGCTTGACAACTGCGGCTGGATGTCTTTCCTGACGTAGAAAATGTCCGAAAGCCTCTTCTTGACCCTCCTCCGTTAAAGCCGGCCATTTCCCAAGCAACATGCTGACCGAAGGGTCCTCCCAAAGGTCACTAGCTCATGTTGCGTCTCCCGGCCCGGCAGTGGCTGGCCCTTCCCATTCGCCGCCCGAGAATGATGCGAAGTTCTGCCACACCGGCTACGTCTTCCGTCGTCCACTCGGGACTCCCGCCTTCACGACCCCGGTCAGCACGGCCGAACTGGCATCCGCCTCCCAACTTAAAAGGACGTCAAAACATCGGCTTATCGCCGGATGACACAAGCACATGCGTCCCGCGCTTTTCCCGGGATTCGCCAGCAGTTATGCGCCCATGCGACGAGCCGGCGGGCCTTATCGTGTGCATGTCGCGGTGCCCCCTGGTGCTTCTGGTTGAGCGGTCGGCAAAGATTGGACAAAATGTGTCACAAGATACGAAAGGCGTTTTCTCAATATGCGTCAGGCATCGGCATACCGCGCCGATAAGTCGTAGCATCTAGCTTTCAGCAATCGACTGGGCCTGAAAAGTTTCTATATAAGGGCGACCAAATACCTCTTTGCTTCGGGGCATGTTAATCCAAAAGACTCTATCCAAGATTACTACCCCAGATCATACCTTACATCCACATTGCACTCAAGAAGACACACGATGGCCTCCCGTCACCCGATCCCCAACACCTACCACGTCCCGCCCAAGGACCAGAAGAAGCCATCATCATCCACTTCTTCCGTCTCGAGCGCCGTCAAGTCGTTCTTCACCATCCCCGAATCCTACCCCGCCATGTCGTCGACGACGTCTCGATACCCTCTGCCCACGGCCTACACCAAGACGCAGAGCATTTCGCAGCAGCCCTTCCAACACGGTGGAAACTCCAAGGAACCCCGAGCCTCGGTCGAGTCGTGGGATACCATCGACAAGCTGAAAGGATAGCAAGACACGTTCTTGAATGTCCAGGTGTGGCCTTCCTTCCGTGAGGCGCGGTGGGTGGACTGCGACTCCCGTTCCTTGCGCCAGGAAATGAGAGAGAGATACGATTGAGCAGGCAAATAAGTGCGTGCGTTTGTGTGTGGGCGAGAAGCATCCATCCATCCATCCCTCTTGCTACGAGTCCAGCAAAAGTGGCGCAAAGCCTCGTCCGCAACGGCTTCTTTGTTCTCAGGTTGGCGTCTGCGCCGGCTCCGGTCGAGAAGCGGCAAGGGATGATGGGTCTATTGTTTATTTCGACGTCTAGACAAAGCTTTCAATGACAGCCGTGATGAATGTTCATTTCCAAGATAATGCAAATGGCAGCCCGCCATTGAAGTGGACGCAAATATAGAAGCCATTCAAGGATCCTACATCTTCTTGTCCCCTAAGAAACAAAGAAGCGTGCGTGTTTAAGACCCGCGACTCTCCGCCATGACGCTGTTGACCGATTGTTTCCATGTCCAAAGACATCTGCGAATCACCCCATATCAACCATGTGTATCCGCCACGTGCAATTCTTCGAGTGCCCCTCGAGGGACGGAGCTCCTAAGCGCCACTCCATCAAGAGCAATATTCTCTGCTCCAACCACCACCCCTGTCCCGATGCCCAGTGGGAGCACCGCACCAGCGAGTACGCCGACATGTGCCCCGGCTGCTCCGGCGAGCCCCCCGAGGTTCCCAGCGAGAGGCCCCAGAAGGACGCCTGGAATCGCGACATGGCCATGGACAATGTCTGGGCCAACAACTACATCGAAGGCCTCGCCAACGCCGTCTTCGCCTGGGACTGGGCCCGATACTCCAGTCACAGCGACACGGCCTCCATCAAGCGCATGACCGAGCTCTACCCAACCTTCTTCCTTGAGCGCCGCTGCAAGGAGCACGCCCACCGGCCCTCCCAGTGTCACTGCGAGGCCGCCGGGCCTCTCGCATACTTGTACAACCCCGCCGCTGCCGCCCGGAGGTACTTTACCGACTGGGCAGCCGCGCGCTTCGAGGCGAACGCGCAGGTACAGAGCGAGTTCGCGCGGCAGATCTTTGCCGAGATTCATCGGAACCTCACCGCGGGGTGCGCGGGCAGCAACCTGTACTTCGGGGACGGAATCGCCCGTCAACCCTTCTTCTCGACGGAAGCTGTGACGCGGAGGCAGCAGACGATTGATGAGATTGTCGGCAAAGCGTTCAATACGATGAACAACGACCTGCTCAAGAGCGCGGCGGCGAACGGGGAGAAATGGACCGAAGCGCACACGCTGATGGAGTCCAAGGCATACCGGCGGAAGGGTCTCGTCGATTTCATGTGTCAGATTGTGCTCTATGACAACGGCTTCTCTATGGGGCGGTTCTGTATCGTCGTGGAAAAGCTCGCTCGCGTCATCCAGACGCCGCAGTGGCGTCGGTCGTCGGATATCGTTGCACTCGAGAGGCTGGCCAACGCAGTGTCGTTCCCACCTAGCGAGGCGCATGTAGCCGGCTTTGACGAGGCCGGCACCGGGTTTGAGGGGCTCATCTGGCAGGCGATGGACTTTTTCGCGGAAAAGCGTGAGGTATGGGCGCGGGAGATGAGGAACTACTCGGCAAAGCGTCTCGTTTTCCAGCAGTCCATCGAGAACGTAACAGACGCCGAGCTCCAGGCCCTAATTGAGAAAGATGGCGTCCAAGAGGTGTGCGTGATTTGCTATGCGGATTATTGGGAGCGCCCCTCGGAGAAGGAAGTCCCGACGGCGGCGTCCAGTCCGACAGTAGCTGAACGACCCCGACCCCGGCCGAGACGGCGACTCAGCGCCGAGGAGAGCAACTTGTCCAACATCTCGAATCAGATCCGCCGGCTCAAGTGGGACGACGACCCCGACGTGCAACGACGGATTTTTGGGGTGAGCGAGGCCGGTTGGACCATGGTGGACCGCGGAGAGCAGCCTGTCCGCATCAAACACTGCGGGCACATCTTTGGGAGGAGCTGCTTGTTCCGGACGTGGGTGACGGAGGCGAACGATCCGGACTTGAGACCGGCGTGTCCGTTGTGCCGGGCAGAGCCTCCGGACGGGGCGATCTGGATGATGGAGGGTTTTATGGGGCTGCCCTGGATGTCGCGCGGGGGATCGTGGGCCTTGCCCACCTCTCTCCTGTCGCTCCTCAGTCGCGACTGAGTGTTTGCTGTGTTTGGCTTGGCGTTTGCAGGCTGTTAGTTTAGATGTTCCCAAACATCATCTTTCTGGAAATATCATGTCTTTCGCCCGTGTGTCGCCTCTGTAGCGGACGTATTCGTAAGCTCCTTGCGTCGGCGACGGGATCAAGGTCACGCCTCGGGAAGCGTCGACTCGGATGGGGGGCACAAGGTCGGAGACATTGATGGCCACAAGGTTGGTGAGGCGGCGCACTGCGGAAGCGAGCCGCGTCGGGAAAGCCATCTCGACAGGGGCTGGTCGATGCCAGAGTGCATGTTTGAATTTGCGTCTGCAGCAAGCCGAAGAGCCTGATGATTCGGAAAGGCTTGTCGGCCGTACCGTATGGGATGGGGTCCATGAAGGAGTTACCAGGTCAGCCGAGCAGGAATTTGGTGACTGCGTTTGGTTCCTGTGTCACCAGTGACCTCGATGAGACCGCGAGATTATTTGGTGATGTTGGTAATTTGTCCTTAACGAGAGGTTGGCGAGAAGTCTTTCTCCCGCTTGAGCGGTTGAAGTGTAGACGCGGAATCCAAGCAGGTTGCAAAGAGGTCTGGTCGGATATGCATAAGGTAGTCTCAGCCCCTAGACGATAACGCATCTCTTAGATCTCCGACTGCAACGCTGGACAGACAAGCATGATGATATAGCGGAAGCATTGTGATTCGGTGATGGCCGGCCGGGTTGATGCGTGGTGGCGCTCAATACCAAGCCAAAGGAAGAACATCAGTAATTATCCGTACAGAGAGTGCTTGCCGTGTTGGAGGTAAAGAAAGTGCCTCCTTCACCTCCTTCACTGAGGCCACGGCGGGGGCCAGAGCTTCTGCATGTGGACCCACCTTGCCCCCAAGTGTGTCTTGGCTTCGGCTGCCGAGCTCTGGGATTGGCCAGATGATGGAAACTGTCCATCATTGGTTCGTTTGCACATGCAGGGATGCAAGTGCGGGGCTCTGAGTGGGGACGCTGGACCCGACTGAGTGGATTCAAGTGTTCCTTTGCTCGCTTGAGGATGGAACTATTCCATTGCATTGCATTCAAGAAGCAGCAGCAAACGGACATCCACCTTCTTCATCCATGGGTTCTTCTTACCTTAATGGAAGCAACAAGCTCATCTGACTTGCTCCGGATGCGAGTGCGGCAGCTCCCAACGTTGCATCGGACTTGCCCGGTGGGTGATGTGAAGTGTTGTGCTGTACTCTACTGGTGTCTTCCTGTCAAAATGATTTTTTTAGTTTATTTTTCGTTTGGTTGCTTGGCAGCTGGGTGACTTTTTCTCCCAACGGGTGGTTCATCTTGTTTCTCACGAGCGCGTCGATGACGAGTCCATGGCTTGCGGCGGAACCCTCGGCGCCGTCACCGCATCCCGTTTGAACCGCCCGCCCTTATGATGACGGTTTGACGTCCAACCCAACTGACGGAGCCCATCTTGACTGACACGTGTCATTCCGTCTGTCCACCTTGCCCAACCGAATAAATGTCCATTTATTAGACATTCATCGTCTCGCTCCCGCAATAGCGCCATCACCACTCCCACCGCACCGCTTGTACCACCATCACACATACACACTCTCTTGTACACCCACAACCCGCCAAACCACGCGCATGCCCAATCACTCGAGCCGCTTCGCATTCTGATGGCTTGCAGCATCGACCGTGGCCTCGTCCAGAAGCTGTCCTGATTCGGCAATAGACCCGCGTGTTAGACGCTGCTCGTCTCCGCGGTACACGGACTTGGCATCTTTCTCGTCCGTGACTACGGCCGTACCATACCGGACGCATCGAAAAACGGCGCACATCCACCACCACCACCGCCTTTGCTTTTTCTCGGTCGTTTCGTTTGATCGGATCTGAGATTCCTTCCTGCCAGTCTTCCTTCGTCTCACATTCCCACTCTACTTGCTCGCCCCTCCGACCGGTACTTCGGGTCAGATTGCTTCTCTTCTGTCCCCCCGGCCCACCACCAATCCACCCGCCCGCCCACCCATCGGCCTCCCACACTCCCCGGTCACATCGATCGAGGCCACTGGGCCGAACCTGCTGCTACGTCCGTATTCCGACGGTGTAGGACATTCATCCACCTTCACCCCACAGATATCGATTGCGCCTCGGCGCGTTCTCGTCTCTGCGACGATAGCTTCTCGCACTCGCTCCCGGCTAGCGTGTTAGTTGCATGGCTCTCCCACACACACGCTGTCTCTCTCACTCACTCACTCCCTTCAGCTGCCACTCGCTTAGGTCTAGCAAGACCGTTTTCTGGTAAGCGCATCCGTTGTCACCTAGAACAAAAGTCCAACAATCCTTTGTGTGTCTGTACTTAAAGATCCTATCTTCCACATCCTTCTCGTTTCCTTCCATTCCAAGCCTCGCCCGTACTCCTGGATTCACCTCGACACCGTCACTTCTCAAGTCTCGGGATCTAAGCCGCTAGTGGTTTTCGATCGTCAACTTCTTGTTTCTTTTCCCTCCTCCGTTGACGTGGGTTGCTTTTACACGCGTTTCGTTTGCTGCACGCACCTACCTCTTCAACCAGACCACCCCACATCTCACTCACCTCATCTCACGCAATTGTCGACCTCACTTAGAGAGCCTTTTCTCATCACACATCCTACCACACTCAGCTTACATCAATACCCCAAGCCCAGTGCATCGCCCCAGAGCTCAATTCAAATGAGGATCCGGTCCCCCCGCTCAAGTCTTGTCAGAGTAAGGCGTCTGATTTTCTTATCAACTAAACAACACCTTGCCGGTTTTCACATGTGACCATCTCAACAAGCTTTCATCGACACCTCGCTCACAAAATTATTTCCAGGATTCGACATTCTCTGAGTCTCAAGGCTCTACAGCTCAAAAACCTGACCACAGAATGGCGGCGACCTTTACTAGACTGCCGGCTATAACATCCCTTCGCACCGCCAAGGACGAGGAAACAGATCTTCAAACGTTTCGCGAGAACCGGACCAAAGGCGCATACGATGAATGGCCTAATGAAGCCGGTGTAAGAGCACCCATTTTCTGACCAAGCGTTTGCCTCTGTCTGACCAAACTTAGTTCGACGGGCTCACCGAAGAGCGCGGCCCTATCGAGCTCAGCATTCAAGGCGAGATCCCTACATGGGCAGCTGGTGCCCTCTACCGCACGGGACCAGGCAGCTGCAAAATCGAGGATACGCCCAAGGGGACATATTACATCTCTCACTGGTTCGACGGTCTCGCGCATACGCACAAGTTCGACATCGTTCCCCGAGTAGACGACGACGACGACGACCGAAAAGGCAACGGCCCGACTCGCGTGATGTACTCCTCCCGTCGGCAGTGCGACCAGCTGGTCCAGGACATCCAGGCTTTGGGTCCCCAGAACCGCTTCACCTTTGGCCAGCGCCGCGACCCATGCGTGGGAATGTTTGGCAAGATCATGAGCGTGTTTTCCCGAGGCACCGCGCCCAACATCTGCGTCGCCGTCAACGCAAACGTCCCAGGCTTGACCCCCACCGTCCCCGGAGCCGCCGACGACCAGGGCCCCGCCGGCGCGGGACACCGTAATGGCGTCCGTAGCATCTGGCTCTCCACCGACGCGAACCCCCTCCTCGAGATCGATGCAGACACTCTGGAACCCGTGGGCACCGCGCGGCAGACCAAGCTTCACCCGGACCTGACGGGCCCCATGTCGTGCGCCCACGCCCAGCGAGACCCCGAGACGGGCGACATGTTCAACTTCAACCTCGCCTTCGGCAGATTCGCCACGTACCGCATCTTCCGCGTCAGCGCCGCGACCGGCAAGACAGAGATCCTAGCATCCATTTCTGATGCCAAGGGGAAGCCCGCCTATATCCATAGTTTCTTCCTCTCCAAGAGCTTCGTTGTGCTCTGCATCCCCGTGACGCATCTCGGCTACAACGGTCTCAGTGTTCCCTGGGAGCGTAACATCCTCGACTCCATCGAGACGTTCGACGCCAGCAAGCGGTGCCGTTGGTACTTCATTGACCGCCTCCACAACAAGGGCGTCATCGCCACCTTCGAGACACCGGCCGGTTTCTTCTTCCACTCCACCAACGCCTTCGAGGAAGCCGCCGAGGACGGATCAGGGGTCGACGTATTCTGCGAAGCGGCCTACTACCAGAACCTCAACATCCTCCAGAATCTGTATTACGACGTCCTGCTCAACAGGAACGACGCCGCCAACAAGTTCTGGACCGCAGGCGACCGGATGCAGAATGGGTACGCGAGCCTCCGGCGGTACAAGTTCAGGATACCAAACAACACCGAGGCCAAGGCGACAACAACAACAACGCCAGCGGAGCCCGAGCTCGTACTCTCCGTCCCCGCTCCGCACGCCGGCGAGCTGCCCACGATTAACCCAGCATACCTCACCCGCCGCCACCGCTACGTTTACAGCCTCTCGGACCGCGGCCTCAGCACCCTCCTCGACACCATCGTCAAGACGGACGCCGATACCCGTGAGGCGCTCATGTGGGAGTGCCCGCACGCCCACACGCCGGGCGAGCCCATCTTTATGCCTCGGCCTTCGAGCAATGGCGAGGTGCCGGCGGAGGACGACGGCGTTGTTCTGAGTGTCGTGTTGGACGGCACGACGCAGAAGAGCTACCTCCTTTGCCTGGACGCCCAGACGATGACGGAGCTCGGCCGGGCCGAGTGTGACTTTGCCGTCGGCCTGGGCTTCCACGGCATCCACGCGCCTTCGGCACCTGGCATGAACTGAACGTAGATGGAGGGATTGGACTCTGGGCATGTGGTTTGGACCAAACTGCGGTGTTGGACTTTAATGACGATCATGACCTTCTATGTTATGATACCTTGATGATGAACGATAGACCGGCTTCATGGTGGAGGCGTTGGGTATGAAGGGGAGTTCATTCGCCCCAAAGGCGAGCTTGTGTCTTTCATGAGAGCGCCTAATAAGCAAGATCCGTTAACAACATCTCCCTCGTCAATTAAAAACCACTGTGATGCATTCATGCTTTACTAGCAATGTTGGTTAAACCAACTTTGTCAGTATGAACTGTAGTTGATATATCACTTCCCTACAGCAGATCTGACGCTGGCTAGAACCCATTCCAAACCAGAACATCTGTAGCCTAGACCCTCCCCTGGTTTGTCTTATTTTGTGATTTGGTTACTGGCCTCTTGCTGAGTGTACGTCTGCCCCTTGAACATCCCTATCAACGACGACATACTTGGTCTACCTGTCACCTCGTTCAGTCCCTTCTTTCTCTCCCGACATCGGACAGCGAACAAGTCAAGGACTTTAGGAAGTGACTAGAATTATATTTATAGTATGCACTGTGCCTCAATGCGGTTTGCTAGCTGTAAGTATATGCTCATGTTTCTTCTGTTGGGCTCATGCATCTTGATGCCCTGGATAGATAGGATATGTAGCGGGCAGGGGTGACAAAGAAAAGGTGTAGACCAGGGGTGAAATGAATGCAAACGCGGCTAAGCAGTAGGGTATCTCCAGCTCCCATCCTCAAATATGTCCAGTAACGCCGAATGCAAACCAACAAAGGAACCAAAGTGCCTGGTGCAGGCAATCAATCACTTAACAATCACTCTTCGAGTACTTCTCGCAGCGCGTCGACGTCAACAAGATCAGGCGTCACCTTGCTCGGAGGTCCGCGACGCTGGTGAGCCGCCAGGTACTCCTGAAAGCCAGGTATCGCCCCTGGTTGATTGATGCCGGGCGCACGACGAAGATCTCGTTCTCTTTCTTTTTCCTTGCCACTCCGCTTAGGCGGCGTAGGTGTGGGCGGGGTGGTTGTTGGAGTGGTTGCCCGTGGGGGAACGGAGCCTCCACCACTCCATGGCCGCCAGCTGACCCATCTCCCAAGACCGCTAGAGTACTGAGAGTGCTGCGATCCCGGGCTGGACGGCGATGTACCGCGTACGGGCGTTGAGACCATTCTCGGCATGGGCAGCCCTGCCAGGCTGTCGCGCAACATAACGTCACTTCGTTTGTCGCTTCCGCGAGAGATGGTAGAGCGCGCTGTCACGCCGGTGAAGACAGCATCTGCCCCGCCCAGAGGTCGCAGGGTCATCTGGCTCGGCCGTACTTTGAGCGTATGAATGTCAAGTCCCCCAGAAAGAGACATGATCGACTCATGAGAGACTGCACGATGCAGACGCTGCCGGGGTAGCTCGTCGTATTTCGAGAACGACCTTTCCGTCTCCGTCTCCGTCGCCTCCGTTTCAGTCTCTGTAACCTCTTCACTGGCTGAACTGAGATCCGGAAGCTCCTCGGTTCCGTTCTCTTCTCTTTCCTCCTCAATCGTCGTCGAGATGTGCTGCGTGACGTGAAGCGCTGGTGCCGCAGGCGCGGCGGGGGAAGCCACGCTCAGAAGCCTGTTAGGCACAGAAAAGCTTCGCATAGACGCCTCGGATGGGCGTTTGTTGTGAGACGACTTCCATGTCGGTGAAGTCGGGTCCAGACTCGTTGTCGGAGACGTGGGAATGTCCGTGTCCAAGATTGGTCTGTCAAACATGGATAGTCGCGGATTCGACTGCGGGGAGCTTGGGACGGATGAGGGTGCGAACTCTGACGGCTGTTCCGAGAAAACGGACCATCTGTTAGATGGCCCCATGGAGGCTGTCGATGTGGAGGCCTTGTGAGAGTGGGAGGCCATGGCAGGTGTTGATGGGGCAGGTCGCCACGCCGGAGGTGGCGTAGAAGATCTTGAAATGCTGCCGGGCGAAAATAGTCCTGGGTTCAGGCTGTGGCGCTTCTTCTTGGACTTGTTCTTTTCGGCCACATGGTAGTGGTGATGAATGTGCAACTCCTGAGAGATGTTTTGAGTCACCTCGGCTGGTTCCGGGGCAAGCTCTGCACGCAAAGTAGATACGGCGCTTGTGTCGTCATCGTGGACAGGCTGGTGGCACATCAACTGGTCCCGCAAAGCCTGGATTTCGTCGTTGGAGTTGACCAGCATTTCCCGCAATTCCGCCATGCCCAACTGCAGGTTCGCGTTGTCCTGAAGCAGATCTCGCACGAAATGGGACACCACATTTGTGGCGCCTTTCCCGGTATTGAGCGTCTTGGCGGCTGCTGCTCCCTTGAGGCGTCCAGCGGCCGCATTAAGCTCCTTTTCCATCTCTCGTTGCCGCTCCATGCGGCTCAAAACCTCTGTGTGGCGATCTCGTTCCTCCTTGGCTTCCTGTTCCATGCGCTCCAGCTGCTCTTGCAGGTCGAAGATTCCCCTCTCGGCTTTCCTCCATCGCTGCATTGCAGAGCGGGCTTCGGACTCGGAAGTAATGAGGGTGTTCTGCAGACGCAGCTGCTCCTGCTCGAGGAGGGCGATATGCCGTTCCATCTCAGCAGCACGAGCTGCTGCGCCCTCAAGGCGACGGACGGCCTGGTGCGAAGATAGCAGGGTGGCCTCCAGGGACTGGATCCGGATGTCGGAATCTTGAACGGTATTATTCAGCATCTCGAGCTGATCGAGCAAGGTTCGGTTCTCCTCAACGGTCCTCGTGTTCTCGGCCTGCAGCTCCAGCTTGTCGTTCTCCAACTGTTCGATTCGACTTGTTAAAGACAGGCGGTCTCGTTCAGCATCGGCCATGTATGCCTCGTGGCGGGCAAGTAGGGCCTGGAGGGAAAAGGTCAGCGACATGTCGACATGAGCGGTGGTCCCGAAGAAATGCAGCTGGCGATGTCAAGCGCGGAGCTGGAGAGCAAAGTTTGCAGACTGAAACGGGCACAGGGCCCCATCTTCTTGATATGGAATTACAGGAAATGAGGTCTTGGAATGCATCGAGATAGGGCACGGGACGAGCAGAGCAGGGCTGGAGCAGAGGCTGGAATGTTCTTGACTTTGACTCGGGCGGGGGAGAAAAAAAGAAGCATGAGGGAATAGCGCAGAGACAACGCATAGCGCAGAGACAACGCACCTTGCCCAGCTTAGCAGCGGTATGGACATCTTTTTCGACGGTTTCTAGGACGGTGCAGCTGTGTTTGAGAAAAGCGCAATCGTTGCGACCGCAGCAGCAGCGAAGCTTTGGGGCATCGTCGGGGCGAGCCGTGGAAGTTGGGACGAAGTCTGCCATGGCGTCGGCGTCTCGAGATGGGGCGTCATCGGTGGACTCTGCCATTGTTATCGCGGCAGAGAAGACGTCTCTACGGCGGGCAGCATGCTGAGGAGCTGAGACGAGGGCAGCACGGACGCGGGCACTTTGGTTGACTCGACGGGGTGCTGCCGATGGGGATCACGAGCAGGTGGGGGTTGGATAAACGAGGTTTTTCGGTACCGCAGCCGTAACGACTCCGGCTGGGGTCGACGAGATGAGTCGGTGATGAGAGTAAGACCCGGGGGAAATTGTGCGCGAGAGAGGGAGGAATGATTTTATGTCGAATTGTGGTTGTTGTGTGCGGTGTGTGCGTGTGCGTGTACAACAGAACAGGATCCGTAGCTTGGGCGTACTTTATTGTATTGGGTCGACGCGATTGGGAGAGCGCGGTGAGCACCCAAAGCAAATGCCAAGGCGTGCTGAGCAGGAGGATCCGCCGTTGTGCGTGTTATCGCGAAGTGGGCGTGACTGGGAGGCCCTCTTTCTGCGGTGGTGTCTTTGGCGGGCGATTGTGCCTTTACTGGAGCAGTGTGGCTCTCGATGGTCTGCTAGGCGCGGTATGGACAGGGGATGACCCAGGCCGGCGGGGGTCGACTGCAGTTTCTTTTGAGAGCATGTGGTCCGAGCCGAAATGAGACTCATCAAATAAGAGAGAGGCAGCGCGGGAAAACAAAAAGATTTCAACGGCAGAGGCTGCGAGGTCGGATAACGAAGCGGGGTGTTTGTTGTATTGACGTAGATGCGTAAAGCAGATGTGTATCTGTAGGCGAAGTAATGATGCTGAAAAAACAAGATACAAAGGCGGCAATGAGGTATCGAGCAGGTGTTCATCCGACCCAGCAGACGGGGGAACAGACGGGGGTGGAGGTCGAAGGGGTCCCGGTCAGGAACCCGAACAGGAACAGGAACAGGCTGTAGGGGGGATTCAGATCAGGAACAGAGGATGCGGATGCGATGGTGAGATTGAGATTGAGAAAGACCAGCGCTGGCAAAGGCGCGCAGGGGCCTCGCAGGACAGATAAGTCGGGATGGAACCAGAGGAATGGGTGTTGGAAGATGTCCTAGAGAGAAGAGACCGAGAAAAAGAAGCTGGAAATAGGTGAGACGGGACGGCGCAGCGCAGTGCAGTTTGCAGCGCACATGGCGCTCGCCAGAGAAGGAAAGAAACGTTCGCGTCAAGCCAAACAGAGGCAGGCTCGGCCTTCCCACGCTGATCCAAACCGGGATGGCGTCCTCTGGTGTCCCCACTTGGCGTCCTCCCTGTGTGCTAACAGGTACCCACGTACCCAAGGTATCCACCAATCCAGGAACACCACACTTCAGAGTTGTCATCCCGCCCACGTCCCCCAGGAACAAGTCAACGAACCCCACCCTCAAGTGCCCGCTTTCACAAGTCACAGCTGCCTTCAGTGTCACCCAGAGGTCTAAAATGTTGTCTCCAATGTACCTTCCCAAGAAGAATACCTGAGATAAGGCACCAGAGGCACGATAGCATCGAAACCATGAACAGCCACCCCACGAGGCCAGCCGGCCATTGCCAGCGAATGAGACTCATCATGTCTGCCAAAATGACGACACACATTGGACATGGACAAATCGTGATGTCTTGTAACAAGAGCTTACAGCCACTCATCTCATGGCCGCATAGCGACGGCCACCTCACCTTCACACCACCACCAGCCACCTCACTTCCTGGCAGTCGCTTGTCCCTCCAGATCAGCACAAACTCGACTCAAAAGCAGAAGAAAAGACTCAGCGGCCATGACGCAAATTTGCAGATAACCAAAGCCATGACCACGGTCAATCTACAAGGTTCACCGCGCTAGTGTTCATGTTCATCTGACAGGACTTCTGAATCGACGCACTTTGTCTCAGATTGGGCTATCCCCGCGACCAAGTTTTTCTATCCCATTCCTGAGTCAAAAGCTTAGTTAACGCGACCGCGACTTTTCAAAACAATGGCGCGTAGAAATTCCTTCATCATTCTTCGAAGGACTTGTACGTAGTAAGAAATCTTGTAGCGATTCCACCGTTGGGTATTCTCAGACATGACTGGCCTACAGCTAGGTTCATCATCCCTCCCAACCTGCCTCTCGGTAAAGCTTTGCCATTAGTGACACATCTCTCGCCCACTGTCACAAATCTGCACGAAGGGCCGTGAGTTCTGTAATGGCGGCACTTGGCTAACTATATCGGCCGATTCAACTATGCCAAAGCCATTGAGGAAGTGATGCTCGGCGAGCAAAGCATGATCAGTCGACGGCGGCGCCCCATCATCTTGGTGCGTCCGCGGTGACGGGTTGGCTGCAGCCGGCCCGGCCACACGCATCGCTAGATTTAGTGGGCCGACCCGCTGCATCTCGGTCTGCATCCACTGTAGATTCTGTACCTTACAGCACCCGACCTCACCTCACCCAACGGGCAGGCACTGTGAACTCCCTCCACGTCCCGTCTGTACACCGCTGTGGATCTCGGCCGAGCCACATTTCACTCCATCATCCCAGTGACAGTCCCGACGTCAAGCCTTCTCAGCTCCGTCAACCGGGTCCGAACACGGTTGCATCAACCCCGTCACCCAACATCATTCCCTCCGCCCTTCCGAAGTCTCGTCTCCCGTCACAAATACCACTTATCAGCGGATTCGGACCAATACATTGCCGGGTGCACAATGTCGTCGTCCTCAAAGAAGACGCCGACGGCACCGGCAGACGCGAGCAAGACCGTCGTGCGCGGCGCCTCCCTCCTCATCATCCTCCAGATCGGCTCCCGCGCAGTCACCTTCATCGCCAACCAGCTGCTGCTCCGCTTCCTGACCGCCCAGCTCCTTGGCGTCTCGACACAGCTGGAGGTCTACTACCTCTCCGTTCTCTTCTTCGCCCGCGAGAGCCTGCGTGTCGCCGTCCAGCGCCAGGAAACCCGCCCCGGCTCCAGCAAGCGCGATGACGACCCGAAAGCCCGCGTCGGTCGTGAGAGCCAGGCCGTCATCAATCTCGGCTACCTCGCCGTCCTGCTGGGCTGTCTCGTCACCGTCGGTCTCGGATGGCTGTACCTGTCGTCTGCCGATGAGCTGACCCGCAACACCCCCAATTTCCTGCTCGCCCTCCGCCTCTACGCCGTCGCCGCTGTGCTTGAGCTCCTTTCCGAGCCCTGCTTCGTTCTCATGCAGACGAGACTGCAGTTCGGCACACGTGCCACCGCAGAGTCCATCGCGACCTTCCTACGGTGCATCGTCACCTTCGGCACCGCCGCGTGGGCCTCGCGAGCCGGCATCGAGTTTGGCGTTCTCCCTTTCGCCGCCGGGCAGCTGTCCTACGGCGCCAGTCTTCTGCTCGTCTACCTCTGGTCCGGCGCTCGTCTGTCAAACACGGACGGCTTCTCCCTTCTCCCAAAGAGTTTGGGTTCTAGTCAAGAATACGTCGCCTCCTACTTCTACCGGCCAACCGTCAGTTTGGCGTCCAGCATGATGGCCCAGAGCATCGTCAAGCACGTCCTCACCCAGGGCGACACTTTTCTGGTTTCCATCCTCTTCTCCCCCAAGTCACAAGGCGTGTATGCCCTGGCCAATAACTACGGAGGCCTACTTGCCCGTCTCGTCTTTCAGCCAATCGAGGAGAGCAGCCGCAGCTACTTCAGTCGCCTCCTTTTGTCGCAAGACACAAAGACCAGCAAGCCTTCCAAGGAGACCGCAAACACAGCCAGCCAACATCTCCACACCCTGCTCAGATTCTACGTCCTCCTCTCTGCTGTCATTGTGAGCATTGGCCCTGTAGCTGCCCCGCCATTGCTGTCCCTTGTTGCGGGCAAGCGCTGGGCCAACGAGGGCGCCGGAGACGTGCTGGCCGTCTACTGCTACTATATCCCCCTGCTTGCCATCAACGGCGTCGCCGAAGCCTTCGTGGCATCAGTGGCGACTGAGGCACAGGTGCACCGGCAATCAGTCTGGATGGGTGCGTTTTCCGTAGCCTTTGGCTCGGCAGCCTTCGTCTTCATGCGCGTCATGGACCTCGGTGCCTCAGGTCTCGTCTTTGCCAACTGCATCAACATGCTTTGTCGCATCGTTTGGAGCCTTGCATTCATCAGGTCATACTTCAAAGGTCTTGAAACACCATTCGAACTTTTTACATTGCAGCCAAACGCCGTCACCTCTATCGTCTGTCTATCTGCGCCGCACCTCATCCGCAAGGTGGCCGGCGTCGTCTCCACGGGGGCCGCCACGTCGTTCAAGAACCTGGTCGCCATCGGCGTGGCCTCTGTCCCCGTCGCCCTTTTGATGTAAGTTTGTCATCATCTGCCCTGGCTCTTTGGTCTGGTATTCTAACACCCATCTAGCCTCTTTGCGGAACGGCGGTTTCTCATACAATGCTACAACTCGGCCCGCAGACCAAAGGCTGCTTCTGCTTAGCTTAGACACCCATTAGACATAGAAAAACAAAATGAAATCAGGCAGTTGCCTAGACAGGCTGGTAATTTTAATCATCAAACACAATCTTGGTAGCCTTCTTCGTCATATCAACGTCCTTGAAGAAGGCGCCGTAGGTGTCGTGGGCCTTCTTCTTGACCGTCGTGCCGAACTTGAACAGTTCTTCAGGCACGGGCTGGTTGGCGCCCTTGAGAATGTTGATCAGACTGGTCGTGTGTAAGCAATTGTCTTGTACATTGTCAAATCTTCCAGGACTTACGATCCAGAGTGCGCCTTGTCCTGCTGCGTGAAGAGCGTAATGGCCTCGCCAGTCTTGCCGGCACGACCGGTACGTCCAATTCTGTGGACGTAGTCCTCGATTGTAAGAGGGAACTAGGTAGAGACGGTCAGTGAAACATGCGCGCAAAGAAGACACAAGTCAAAACTTACGGTAACGTTGATGACTAGCTTCACCTCGGGGATATCCAATCCACGAGCGGCAACGTCAGTGGCAACCAAGACGGGCGTCGTGCCCGCCTTGAAAGCCTCCAGACTGCGAGTACGCTGCTCCTGGCGCAGATCGCCGTGGATGCCACCGACGCGAATGCCACGCTGCTGGAGGAAGGTCTCGACGCGCGTCGCCTCCTTCTTGTACAGGCAGAAGACGAGAATGCGGTCGTTCTTCTTGTTGCCCTGCTGGTGCTGCTTGAGCAGCTGGAGCAGCCTCTGCTCCTTGGCCCTGGGGTCAACGACCTCGACGCGCTGGGTAATGCGCGTGTTGGCCTGCAGCTCAACGGCGCCGCTGGCGGTCTCCTTGCCGCTGGAGCCGATGGTGATCTTGATGGGGTCGACCATGAAGGACTCGGCGAGCTTACGGACGGACGCGGGCCATGTTGCCGTGAACATGACGGTCTGGCGCTCCTCGCGCGGGGGCATGCTGCCGAGGATCTCCTTGATGTCCTCCTCGAAACCCTTGTCGAGCATGCGGTCGGCCTCGTCGAGGACTGCGAACCGCGTGTCCTTGAGCTCGATGGTGCCGTCGGCCATGAAGTCCTTGAGACGACCCGGGGTCGCCACGATGACGTCCGCGCCGCGCTTCAGGAGGGCGCGCTGGTCATCCTTGGAAGCACCGCCGTAGATGCACACGCACCTAAGGCCAAGGAGAGACGAGACGTGCTCGAGCTGCTCCTGGGTCTGCATGGCCAGCTCACGTGTCGGGGACACGACGACGGCCTTGATGCCGCGCTTCTTGATCTTGCAGATGGCCTCGACAAGGGGCAGGGCGAAGGCCATGGTCTTTCCGGAGCCGGTCTCCGCAACACCGATGACGTCGCGGCGGGAGAGTGTAAAGGGCCAAGATGCGGACTGGATGGGGGTGGGCTTCTTGTACGCTGAGAAGGGGTTCTTCTGGATGAGTTGGGTTTGCGGGAGGTAGGAGAACTCGAGGATCGGCCGCAGATGGCTGGTCTTGTCTGTCGGGTCCGTGATTGTGATGGTCTCGGCGGTCATGAAGGCGTCAATGTCGGACTGGGGCAGAGCAGACAGGGCAGCGGCCTGCGCATACTCTGCGCCAGCAGCAACAGGCTCCGCAGCCTTTTCGCTGGTAGCGCTGCTCTCAGCCTCCTTGTCCTTCTTCTCCTTCTTCTTCTTTTCCTTCTTCTCCTTCTTTTGCCTCTTCTTCTCGGCCTTGTCATCCTCGTCCACGTCCATCTTATCCTCAACAGCAGCGGGGGCTTCCTCATCGGCCTCGTCGGCCTCGCCCTTGCTGCGCTTCTCCTTCTTCTCCTTGTTCTTCTTCTTCTCCTCTTTCTCCTTCTTGCGCTCCTTCTTCTCCTTCTTTTCCTTCTTCTTCTGCTTCTTCAACTCCGCGGCCTCGTCGCTGTCAACATCGCCAGCGGCAGGGAGGTCCTTGACCTTCTGCTTCTTGCTGGGGATGTGCTCGACCTCGCTGTCGGCGAGAGAGTGCTTTGTGGCAGCCATTGTCGAGGTTCTGGGATTGGTCGCTGTGGGAATTGACTTGCGACGCTGAAGGTATCCCCGAGGACGTTGAGCTCAAGTCAAAATGGTTGGGCGGATGGCTGAGGGGCGAGTGCAAGTGCGATCGGACGGTCGCAGAGACAGAGACGAAGGGAAAAAAAAATTGCTTATCGATAAGGCGAGAAGATGGTCAACCGATAAGCAGCGGCCAAGGGTCCAGGCCCGCCCGCCACGCTAGTCCCGTTGTGGCTCATGCTTCCCCGCTCACCGAGCTCACAGCTCCGGCCAGAATCGGAGCTGAAGACCCACTCGGCCTTTTCCACCTTCCTTGATCGGCCCCGGACTTCTTCATTCACCCTCCCCACCTCTCACACCTCAGTGCGGATTCCGCTCCATGTGCTTTTCCCCTCACTGCCAGCTGTCACTCGCTTTTTACGATACTCCCTGTTGGGACTTCCTGCGCGTTGCTCTGGCTCTGAGGCCGCATGCAACCCCCTCCCAGCTCGGACGGGTGCGCGCGAATCCCAGCCGAGACTTGGTTTGGAGCATAGAAGATGGCCAGGGTTTGGTCAGCTCACCGGCGTCGGCGAATGGGAGATCTTCCGTCGCGTCTCTAGACCTGCGTTCCGGTAACTTGAGCGAAACCTGCCCAACGAAAGCGGGCCGTCAACTGTTCACTTCTGTTACCACGAAACTGAAAATATCAACATCCAGCTAAAGGAAGAAACCATCAGAGACACCAACGTTGTGAGATATGCAGCCGAACTTCTTGTGCGTATGTGCGGACTGCACAAGATTCGGCACACCACAGCGTTCGCGTACGGGTATCAGGTAGGCGGCCGCGGGCATCGAGGCCGCCATGTCAGCCAATAGTCCTCTGGGCGTCAGCAAGGCGGCCCAACCCTGCAACGGGAGCTAGTCACCGTCTGCAGTTCTTCGAGGGATTTCCATAACCAGCCTAAATTCGGTCTTTAACCCTGTCCCGCGCCGCCAATGGATCTGGTTCTCGCGCTGCATGGGGAGATGATCGCGGCAGCACATCACCCTGCGATGCCCATGTCACACGGCTGACGGTGCGGCGTTGACCCTTGCTGTGTCCTCTCCTGATAGCGTCCCACGTTGCACCTCGATGTCGACAACGCCGCGCCCCACGGGGTGGGGGGAACGGAAGAGCTTCGAGTTGAGGTAGAAATAGTAGCCTTCCCCCGAGATGAATCTCAACAGCCGCTGCGGCCGTCACTTGTTCAGAAACCTACACCTCACGGCTTTACATGGAGAGCTGTCAGGTACAGGGCAGGCCTGACCTGTACGGACTCGGGCTTCGAGTCGCATTCTATATCCAATGGTTCGGCGCAATCATTGTAGAATACCTCGAGGTTGCCGACCTGCCCGACATCAGGCTCATTGGCCTCCTGTTTTCCGCGGCTGCCTTCTTCGGTCTGATTGTCAAAGTCACAGTGACCACACTACAACCAGCTGATGTCTACATCGTCTTCCTCCTAGCAATGGGCATCTATTTTTTCCTGGTCCCATTGTACATATGGAAGGCGTTGACGTGCTTCAACCCGTACTGGAACCCCTTCCGATGGGCCAAGGAGGATCCGAGCCCGGCCTTCAAGGGTCTCAGCTTCACGTTACTTCTGGCGTTGACGGCTCTGGGCATCTGGTTCTGGTGCTCGTTCATTCCAGAGAATACGTGCTCCTCGTCTCAGTGCGGCTTCTTCTTCAGTTGTGTCAAGCTTGGAAACAAGGCATTCGTCGCTTTCAACGCGATTCTTTGCTTTGCCATCCTTCTGGTCTGTGTCGTGGTCCTGCTGCTCAAGATGGGGTGGAAGATACCATTCTGGCGGCAGAGGCGCAAGAAGCGCAGGATCAGGTGAGCCAACTCCCAGCTTCACCGCGATATCGTACGTCAATGCTAATGCTCATTCTGCAGAGCGGTGCACGTCATGGTAGTCAAAGAGCTCAGGACTCTGAGCAATATTGCCGTCGCAGCCACGCTCACAGCTGCTGTTGAGCTAACCATCTCCTGGAACCACATTCAAGATGTAAACAACATTTCCGACGTCGTCCAAATGCTTCCTCTCTTCATCAGCGCTGGATTTCTGGTGCGGATCCTGTTCCTACACTTTGCGGGGGCGAACGAAAGCTCAGATTCCTCCGAAGAAGACAGCGATGAGTCGAGCAGTGACATGACGGAGTCGCAGGGTGGCTTACCGCCGCCGCCTCCTGTTCATCCACGTTAGAAACAGCTTCTATTGTAGTCGAGTCCTTATGTTACGACTATTTGATGTCCCGGCAACCAGACTATCTGTGAGCTCCCTTCATTCTTATGTGTTTGAGGGTCTGATAGATGTACGTGGAATGGCCATACCAGCATGAATCTAGCCGGTGCGGGTGAGGAAGAGAAGACCTGTGCCCGTTTAAGTAGCCAAAAGACCCACGAGATTTCAATTTCTGCGGCAAGCACATGTCGAGTTTGGATTATGTAGACCTGCTGCGCTGTTCAAGGCTTCAAGTTGAACACCATTCCAACGCAAGAATATCCACGCATTATGCCTTTCAGAAGTGCTGCCCTCACGATATCGCCGCCACCATTACATTATTCTCTCAAACTGAGATAGGGTTCTTCCTTCAACTTGACATCCACTCGGGTATTTGAGTGAACTTTGACAGCTCATCTGCGGTCTCCTTCCACAATTGCTTCTGTAGCCGCATGCCGTCATCAGAATTGGGGTAGCCTTCTGGCCTGGGCAACAACGTCAGTCTTATTGCCTCCTAGGACAACATCAGTACTTACTCCCAGATATCTTTGTCGCCCAGCTGCTTCCCGTGCGTCTCCGCACCGGCCACCACGGCAGCATGAAGTCCGATCCAGCCAGACTGCTCCGGAGATCTAGCTCGTACGGCCTTCACCGCGCTCACTGCCAATCTTAAAGGCAGCGGCAGCACGTCGCTCATGGCCGTCCTCACCATCCCAGGGCAGAAGGCATTGACGATGACCTTCTCGGACTCCAAATGTTGCCGCAGCTCTCGGAGAAATAGAATCACCAGAAGCTTGCTGTCTGCGTACCGAGATAGACCGTAGAAATTCGCCTCGGTGTCCAGGTGCTCCAACAACGACTCCCCGGGTGCGAGAGGCGCCTTTGTCGCCAAGCTGGTGTTTCCTATGGCTCGGCTTCCGGTCCAAGTCACCCTGCCAGGAGATCCCGTCCTCTCGGCTGTGGATTCTAAGACGGGCAGGAGCTCGATCATCAGGATCACGTTGGAGAGGTAGTTCACCTGAATCGTCGACTCGTGGTTCGTCGCAGCAATATGGCGCTTGAGGCCCGGGACTCCAGCATTCAGCATTAGAATGTGGAGGTCTCTATGCCCACTGCGGAATGCTTTCGCAAAAGACTGAACGCTGTCGTAGTCTTCCGCATCCACTTTCATTACCTTGACGATGGCGCCTGGGTTGGCCGACTTGACAGCTGTATCGTTCAGAAGTTCGCGTTTTACCGACTCTCCCTTGGAGGTGTTGCGGATCGCAAGGACAACAGTCGACGCTCTGAGGAGAATGAGCTGTCTCGCCAGGGCAAGGCCGATTCCAGACGTTGCGCCGGTGACGATGGCGGTTTGGCCGTGGAGATCCAAGTTCTCCGGCAACGGCGTCACGGGAGGCTGGAAGAATCGCATGGTGATGGTATGTCAAAACGAGGCCGAATGAATCAAGTCGAGTCTTGGTGCTTGCTATCGTGACAGCCGTAAGAACTGAGTCTTTTATTTATGAAGTCGTCACTACCATGCTTCCTCGACATGATGTTTCAACTCCTACGGCTTTCATGTCCGCAAATTGCCATACCATCGTCAAAGTCCGCTGTGTTCTCGTCATCATCTTTCTCAAGACGGCGAGGCAAAAACGTGGACATCGTGGTGCTGGCGGAGTTGTCCATGGCCTCGCACTAATACAGTTAACCATTTGAAGGATCG
The DNA here is from genome assembly GCA_014705045.1 of Colletotrichum theobromicola. Taxonomy (NCBI): domain Eukaryota; kingdom Fungi; phylum Ascomycota; class Sordariomycetes; order Glomerellales; family Glomerellaceae; genus Colletotrichum; species Colletotrichum theobromicola. The sequence goes on along the minus strand of JABGLZ010000602.1, from coordinate 55,307 downwards.
GGAGCTGCTCCGACGCTGCTTACAGAGCAGGCTGATAAGATCGGGGTGTTGTGCCGCGGCCGTAGTCGGTAATGTGCAGGTTGGCGGAGACGGTGGCAGGGGATCCGACCAGAAGTCTCCGAGGACCATCCGAAGCCCGCCGGGTCGGCGTTTGAACCGCTCACTCACACAAATTCCTAGTGATGAGAGAATATGATTGAAACAAGTGACCCACGGTTTCCAAGTCGACATTTTGCATTTCCATGCATGTTTTTGGCGTCGCGGTGCTCCACTGACCAAGGGATTGCGATAAGTAGTCAAAGCATGAAAGTAGTCAGGCTGTAACCTTGGAGAGGGAGTCCTCCCAGCATCGCATTCGCCCCGCATTACCAGTCTCACGATGCGTTAGACCTGACCAACGAACACGCCGCTATCGGGACATCCTATCGTTGGGCCTGTCAGGTCTAAACACCCAAGCCAAACTGTGTCATGTTTTCGGGGAAATTCTGGTTGATTTCTTCGGATTTTCATCTGTCTTGTCGGTCGCTGATAAGCTGGCCACTAACTAAAATGGTATTTCAACACTGACGTACAACCCTGCCCAATGGAAGCCTCTGAGGTGAGATTTGTAATAGAGTAGCTTCGTGGCAGCGTCGGCTTGGATATCGTGATAGCCGTTGCGGCCGCGATGACGGAGCCTTCGTCCATCCAAGCCATGTGAATCCGTAATTCCCTCCCAAACTCCGGTAATTTTGTTGAAAAAATGTTTTGAAACGACAAAATCTTGTTCAGGCGAGAATCGCCCGAGCACCAGGCCTCACCACACCCACTGCACCACCTGGCATCATTCTCCGTATCCGAACTCCATGAAAAATGTAACGAGTTAAGAAAGTAGACAAATCATTTATGCGGAAGCGGAAGCGGAAGCGGCGGGAGCCTCGGTCTTGGCTTCGGTGCCTGCGAGGTTGGTGGGCTTTGCGTTGGGGTTCTTGGTGTAGTAGTCAGAAATGGCGGCCTTGATGGCGTCCTCGGCAAGCATGCTGCAGTGAAGCTGTTGTTTTGTTAGCATTAGGCGACGCCATGCCGGTGGATCGTAAAGGTAAGCATACCTTGACGGGAGGAAGCTTGAGCTCCTGGGCGATCTCAGTGTTCTTCACGCGGCCGGCCTGCTCCAGACTGCCTCGATGGTTAGTATAAAGATGGGTACATTGCAGAGATGTGTTGACTCACGTCATGCCACGGACGAGCTCGGTCAGGTAGCTGGAGGACGCGATGGCGGAACCGCAGCCGAAGGTCTTGAACTTGACGTCGGAGATGACGTTGGTCTTGGGGTCGACACGGATGTTAAGCCTGGCGCGATCTTGTCAGCATGTAGGTCTATTGGAGACGAATGATATATCGGAAGAGGATCGATCGCTTGATGTATGAGCGCATTCGGTATTGAGCCGAACCAAAAGGAAGCAGCTTGCGACCGGAGGGCAAGCCGAACCCCGCAGTGCATGCCGACAGCGATTTGATGATATTGGGGGTATTTTGGGCGAAGGGCGTCTTACTTCATAACGTCACCGCAAGCGGGAGCACCAACAAGGCCCTGGCCGACGTCCTTGTCGCCCTTGGGCATGGAACCGACATTGCGGGGGCGGGAGTAGCTGTTTCGGAGGCGTCAGTACTCTCCATCTTTCAAACGTGATATCCGGGGTCACATACTGGTCGAGCACCTTCTCGTGGTATCCCCTAGTCGCGCCGACGGCAACAGTAGGTGCAAGCTGGCGGGCGGGAGCGGCGGAGGGGCGGACGGCGGTGGTGAGGATCGCGCGAGAGGCGACACGGAGGGATCTGGAGAACATCGTGAAGGGTATTTGCGTCGTCGGTATTTTTTTCGGCGTTGGCTGTGTGCGTGGAGTATCGAGTGTAGGGTGTTATCGTAGGTGTAGTTAAAGTCGCAAGAATCGATTGAGGGTATCAAAAGTAATTGTCGATGGTGTTGGCGACAGAGTCGGGCGAAATAAGAGATTTGTTGAGGCAAAAGGGCACTCGGCAGCTGAGGGTTTAGCGGAGGGCAGAAAGAGGAGGCGAAGATTCGGGTCAAAAGAATAAAATGGAGAGAGCTGGCACTGGCAGCTGGGCCTGACACACACACACACACACCCTTCACTGGCGCGGGCGCTGGGACAGGCTCCAGAATCTGGCACTCGCACGCTGCGGATGCGGGACTTGTGACGGAGAACGATGGCGATCTCGGTGGTAGCAGGTGCCAGCCGCCAATCAGAGCTTTCAATGACCATGCATTAAGTCATGGAGAGCTCACTAGGCTCGGCGCCTCGGAGAAGACAAAAACTCGTCCGGCTCCACTTGATTCGTCAGACGTCTTCTGATTGGCCGTGATAAGGCACGTTTCCTCGGCTTAACGATCAGGAGTGTACGTACCGGAGCGTATCCCCGTCTTCTGACAGTCCGCGCCAGGCCTCCCCTCGTCCCCTCTCTGCCCTTACCAGCTGTCTGGGCGCGATACGCAGCTTCGGCGGAGCATCCGACGGGGCGGCAACAATTTGTCATTGTCCTCGTCGACGAAAGAGATTGGATCTGATTAGATACGTCCTGCACCTCCGTCGTCGCTGGTCTTACGTACTCCAGATTCAACCACCGGCCGGTCGGCGGTAGGCAGGGTCCCGTGTCCGCTTTTTTGATCTTCTTTTTTTCTGTCCTCTGTTCTTAAGTCCGGGGTAGTCGTTTCAGTGCATAATCTCCACTGAAAAGTCGGTGTTGCATCAAAGACAGCATCTTGACTCACCTACACGCAATTAAGCGGCTTCAGTGCAAGTAGACAGTATAATGTGATTAAACACTATGCATAGCCCCCACTTCACTACGTAATCGGTCAGCTCCAGGCAACCCGCCCTTACCTAAGCTCAAGCTCTCCGCCGCCGCTGCAGTCCAGTGCTGCCTTGTGGTGCCGTAACCGGGTCCCCGCCGCGGGGCAGCACCAGCACCAGCACCAGCACCAACCAATCCAGCCAGCCCACCAAGACTGAACTGGGTGCACCACCACAACGGCTACTATTTCCTGCAAGAGCTTGAGCTTATCGGTTATTTGCTCTGACGTGCTTTGCTCAGGAACCTCAGGAACCTGCCTTGCAGCTTCTCACCTTAGGTAGGTTCCTTCCTTTCAAAGTTGCGCTTTGACGCCTCTCGTACACCTGCTTGTCTGCCTTTCTAACAAGACAAACCTGGGCGCATTCAAAAGTCAACACACCCTCGACACCTACCTACCATATCAACATTCCGAAGCTCACTGACCGCAATCTCAGAACGAGAAAAAGCAACATCAGCTTCCACCATGGCGTGCCCTCATCTGGAGACCATAGCCCCCAGTTTGTGTTCCCCGAGGCTTACAGCTTATCTGCCCTGCCTTTGCGAAGCTTCACCCAGCTGACATCTTGCAGCTCTGCAGCCGCCGACTCCCGCCCAGTCTGTTTACCGAGAGGACTGCACCCAGTGCTTCGACTCCCGCGTAAGCACTCTTCTAGCCCTCTGTTCGCCTCCGCTTGCTGATTTTTGGTGTCCAGGACGATCCCGCTGGCGTTGATGTCTGCCTCCAGTGCTTCAACGGCGGTTGTGCTGGTGATCGCAACCACGCCCAGCTTCACCGACAGCTATGGGAGCACCCTCTCGTGCTGAATATCCGCCGCACTCGTAAGGTCGTCGTCCGAGATGAGCCTCCTCTGAAGATGTCGAAGCTGGCTATCGCCGCCGAGACCGAAGAAGACCGATTCGATACTACAACCACCGTCAAGTGCCTCGAGTGCAACCAAGAACTGGACAAGACCAGCGACAAACTTGCGACTGTCGTCGATGGAATTATGAAAGCCAACACATTTTCCCGCAAGGAGGAGGTCAAGGCTTGGGAGCAGGAGCTGACCAGCTGCGAGCACATCTTGCTGATGCAGCAGTCGGAGCCCCGAACCATTCAGTCTGGCGATCTTGGACACTGCTCGGCCTGCGACTTGCACGAGAACCTTTGGCTCTGCTTGGAGTGTGGAAACCTAGGCTGCGGCCGCAAGCAGATGGGCGGTGTCGATGGTAACTCCCACGCTCTTGCACACTCGACTGAGTCTGGACATGGCGTCGCTGTTAAGCTGGGATCCATTACCCCCGAGGGAACTGCAGACGTCTACTGCTACAAGTGTGATGAGGAGAGAATCGACGGAGACCTTGGCCAGCATCTGGGTCACTGGGGAATCATCTTGGCCGACCGCCAAAAGACGGAGAAGAGCTTGACCGAGATGCAGATTGAGCAGAACTTGCGCTGGGACTTCAGCATGACTACTGAGGACGGAAAGGAGTTGAAGCCTCTCTTTGGCGCCGGTTTGACTGGTCTGAAGAACCTCGGTAATAGCTGCTATCTCGCCAGCATCGTTCAGTGTCTTTTCGACACCGACGCTTTCAAGAACCGCTACCACCTACCTAGCCGCGACCTTCCCGTTGTCCATGACCCTGCAGAGGATCTGGAGACCCAGCTTCGCAAGATGGCAGACGGCCTGATTTCAGGTCGCTATTCGAAGCCCGATTCCGATGCTGTTCCATCTGATCAGTCCCCCGATCTCCCGACGCAGAAGGGCCTGGCACCCGCCATGTTGAAGCACTTGATCGGCAGAGGTCACGCCGAGTTCTCGACCATGCGCCAACAGGATGCGTTTGAGCTGTTGCAGCACATCTTCAAACTCATCACTCGTTCCCCGCACCCCCCTGACCTTGGGGACCCGACCCAACCTTTCCGTTTCGTTCTTGAGCAGAGATTGCAATGCCTTGGATGCAAGAAGGTCAGGTATTCGACTAACGAGCAAGACAACATCTTCATCGACGTCCCATTGGAGAAGCTCCCTGCTGAAGAGGGTGCAGAAGCGAAGCCCGATGCGTATAAGCCGGTCACGCTTAGAGAGTGTCTGGACAATTTCACCGCCGAAGAGGTTGTAGAGTTGACTTGTTCTGCATGTGGAAGCAAGGACGGCTACACCAAACGATCTCTGTTCAAGACGCTGCCTGAGAACCTTGTCGTCAACGCGAGGAAGATGGCCGTGATCAACTGGGTTCCGGTCAAGATCGACGTCCCAGTTATCGTCCCTGACGAGCCTTTCCTTCTCGACGACTACCTCTCCAAGGGTCTCCAGCCATCGGAGGAAACTCTTCCGGACGATCCGGAGGAAAGCGCCCCTGCCTTCGTTGCCAACCCCGAGGCCCTTAGCCAGCTTGAAGCCATGGGCTTTGGCCGCAACAGATGCGACAGAGCTCTGCACGCCACTGGCAACTCCGACGCCAACGCCGCCATGGAGTGGCTCTTTGGCCACATGGAAGACCCAGACATTGATGAGCCTCTGGTTCTTAGCGGTGGTGCGGGTGCCAAGGGCGATGCGGCGGACCCCGAAAAGATTGAGATGCTTGGGGCTATGGGCTTTTCCGTGCCACAGGCGAAGAAGGCGCTGCGTGAGACCAGCGGCGATGTTGAGCGGGCCGTTGAGTGGCTGTTCAGCCATCCTGACGATCAAGGAGTCTTCGACGAGGAGGAGGCGCCTGCGGCAGCATCCGACTCTGCTGCACCCAAGCCGGAGGCGGGCAGTGCAGCTACCCCTGCCAAGTACCAGCTCCAGTCCATTTCCTGCCACAAGGGCACAAGCATCCATGCTGGGTATGTTTCCCGCCTCCCCTCCCCGCGGAGCTGTGGTCATGAAAACAAGCTAACAGTCAATGTAGTCACTACGTAGCCTTCATTCGCAAGGAGGTCGAAGGCCACCCTGCTTGGGTCCTCTTCAACGATGAAAAGGTTGTCGAAGCGGCGGAGATTGAGGAGATGAGGAAGTTTGCCTACGTGTACTTCTTCAAGCGTGTCTAAGAACTTGGGGGGTTGACAATGGCGTTTGGGTTGCGGCATAACGACGAAAACGGACAAAGGCGGTTGTCCTGGGCATACGAATGGCATGTCGACGTTGCATGTATGAATGGAAAAATGGAAGCATGGTTGGTTGCATGGCGAGAGGCAGGGAGGCGGTCATGAGCGGTGTAGAACAGGAGAATACACAAGCAAGATAGACTCCGATATAGGGGCACAAGAAGGCAGACACAGAATTATAGTTCTTCCATTACTGGTGACAACCAAGATGGTGCTCATCACAGATTCAGACCTGGGGTGATCCGACAAATATGTCCTGTAACCTCAACGCCAAGACGCCTTTTAACATGCTGTTGCCCCCAGTCCAGGATTCCGGGTGGGTGGCATCAGATCCCGCACACACCATCATCGTACATTCATCTCTTCTGCTCCGTCGTAATGTAATAGTACACGCCGAAGTAAAGGGGTTGGTTGGTAGGGGTGAGGGGGAGAGAGAGAGAGAGAGAGAGAGAGAGAGAGAGACAGAAGCCGGCTCACTCGGCCAGACGGTAGCTGACGAGGGTATCGACGCGGTGGTTGCTGGTGCTGAAGCCACGCAGCTGGACGCGTTCGCCGTTCTCAATCTCCTTTGCGTCGCTGTCGCCCCACTCGACGGGCACCTCGCTGTCGGCGTCGGCGTAGACGAGCACGTTGAAGGTGCAGTCGCCGGCGAGCTGGGGGAGGAAGGTGACGGAGGCGGTGATCTGGCGGAAGATGGCGGCGATCTCGTCCTGGATCTCCTTTTCCGTCTTCTCGGGCGCGGCCTCTGCCGCCGTCGACCCGCCAGGCGCGACGTTCTCCTGGTCCGTTGCTTTCGAGCTTGACTTGGACTTGGACTTGGACTTGCCAAAGATTTGCACCTGTGGGTCGCCGCGCAGTGTCAGTGGTATTCTTGGGCAAGTGGACGAGCGGGGTTTAGGGGGGGAAAGGGGGGGTTCTCTGACATCAAACTGCCAGCGCTCGACGTGCTCGCCCGTGTCCTTGTCGGTGATGACGATGACGAGCTTGGAGATCTTTCCGCGAAGCATCCAGCGGTCCAGCTGGCCCATGATCTTTTTGATGTATGCCCTGACCTGGTCGTCCGACGATACTGCAGTGTGTGTTAGGGCAAGCCGTGCGCTTTCGATCCCATCGGTCGACGGGGATGGGAGGGAGTCTCGAACCTAGCATGTTGAGGCCATATTTCTTAACGCTGGTCGGAGCACAAGTAAGTCAGTAATGGAAATGATACCAAGAGACACCCAGGATCCAGGATGCGCCAAGGAGGGGTTCGGGCTTACGCAGAGAAGTCTTCCGCGGGATATACACCTCGTTGGAAGCTGGGAGCGGGGTTAGATCGTGTTGCGCGCAGTCGGAAACAAGGAGGGAGGTTGGCAATCCGTACAGAATGGTGTGTATCGAGTATTGAAACTACACGATGAGGCTTATTAGTACAACGGTCTGCACATGATACAGTGAAGGGCCCGATTCAATGGCGCAAGGATAGAGGATGCGACGAGGGGTTACTCACGAACTCGGCGACGAGCTTCGCGCTGCCCTTGAGGGCGAGCTTGTGCACCTTGGACTTGTCGACCTTGTCGTCGGAACCCATTGTGAATGTCGTCGGTCGGCTAGCGGGCGGGGCGGCAGCGGTTGCACGTGGAGTGTCGGGCGGTGGTGGTGGTCGTCGTCGTCGTCGTGTGGTTGAATGGATTCCTGGACGGCTGCGAGGCTTGCGGTGATGGGGTCGGGTTTGTTTACTTTTGGTCGGGATCGGATTTTTGGGCTGGTTGCGGGGTGATTGGGCCTGTCTTGGGCTGGCGGTGACAGCTGACGGTGGGGACAGGGGTCAACCAGGGCGTTCATCGGTTCAGGTTAGCGTTCGGCACTGCTGTTAAGGGCCCCCACTCCGGGCCGGCATTGCAACACTGCACCGCTGCAATCACTGCCCGGGCCCCTCGTTTTGCCAGAACGTGACCTCCCGATAATATATAACTTAGATACAAGTCTGGGGCCCCGCTTCCGGCTTGTAACTCCAGCAGCAAAGTCAATTTGGCAAAGCAAATAAAAGATGGATTTGACTGCACAATTTGAAGCTCTGTGGATCAACTATGGCCGTGTTGCGGTTGACGTCCATTATGAAAGCCGTGACCTACACATCCGTAAGGTACCTTACTATGCATGGTTGGCAGCACCAGGTACATGAGCATACCATCACCAAGTTCCCATCTGCGTATGCTTCCGCCATATACACTCTGTGCAATGATAGAAACTTCTTACCTGGGTAGTCTATGATACAATATTGCTCATGTCTACTTTGGATGCCACAACAGAGCCCGGTTTTGTCTTGCACAATCTACGAGTGCTTGCTTCTATCAGGAGTCATTGGGATTGTAACGTAAGATTTGGAACTGTTCGCTTGAACCACTGCGAGTTGGCGAACCATTCAGCAGAATATAGTTTTGCAAGAAAGTCGACAGCGGTAACAATACTCAGTCAGATGTATATCGGCACAACAAATCATAAGAAACCATATAAGAACGATAGGTTGCGGTAATAAACAGACGGGGTATTTTTATTATCTATGAAACGTAAAAGACTTTTGACTTGCTTTAAGCAAGGGCAGTGCAGGTGAAGGGGCTGCTGATGGCACCGGTCTTGAACTTGTGCGCCTGCGACGGGGGTTAGCAAATGAATTATGGCCGAGGCCGATGAGAAGTCAAAACTTACAATCTCAACAATACTGGCGTATGTGCCGCAGACAAGGACAATCATGCCAATGACGAAGCACAGACCGTTCAGGGCGGTCTTCCAGAGGTTATGGCTGGCGAAGGGAGAGCCCTCACGGATGAGCATGAACCACATCATGGCGGGGAAGTAGAAGGTGAAGCCAGAGATGAAGAGGGAGGAGCTGATGGACAGGAGCTCGGAGAAGAAGGGGATGGCCTCGGCGATGATGAAGGCAATGACGGTGATGACGGTGATCAGAGTGAGCCAGGTGATCCAGCCCATCTTGGTGTTGATGAAGCGGATGATGGAGTCCTTGTACATGCGGCCGTGGATGTAGCGACCGACGACGGTGGTGTTGATGGATCCGGAGATGAAGATGACGGGCAGACCAACGCCGAAAGCGACCTTGGAGATGGTGTGGCCAGCGGACAGGAGAGCGGGGGACTGGACATCCTGGCCAACGAAGGCGTAGATGAGGGCACCAGTGATGGTGTAGATGAAGATCTCAATGAGACCAAGGGCCCAGATGGACTTCTTGTAGTCGGAGGGAGTGTGCATCTCGTCCATGAAGGAGAACTGGCAGATGGCAAAGCTGTAGGCGAAAACAATGTTGGTGATGGCAATGAAAGCCTCGGCAAAGGTGAGGCCGTCCTTGGGCCAAGCAGACCAGGCGGCGGTGGTGATGGTGTCCTTGTTGATGCCGGTAGCGATCATGGTGATACCAATGGCCAGGATGATGGAGACGAAGTCGATGTATCCAAGAATGGCAACCTCGGCGAAGGAGGGGGGGATGGCGAGGATCAGCAGAATGATGGCGGAGACGACGGCGAAGACGATGGAGCAGGCGCCGTTGTTGGTGATGTTGCCAAAGGCAATGGCGCCGGTGAGAGTGTGAGAGCTAACCAGGAAAGTCAACTGCAGGGCGAACATGGCACCGACGAGTTCGTATCCGAAGCGGCCCATCATCAGCTGGCCGGCGTCGGCGTAGTGCGAAACGTGGGGGAACTTGAGCTTGACCTGACCGACGACGTCACTGGTGTAGATGGCGATGAGACCGAGACCGATGCAGAGGATGACGCCAGCAACCATGCCGAGGGTAGCGAAGGCGGCGGGAAGACTCAGACTGCCGAGGGCGATAGCCTCGACGATGAGGACGACGGTAAGGCGCTTCCAGCCGAGGCGGTGGAAATGGGCGCTACCCTGGGCGGCCTTCTGCTTCTCCAGGTCCTGGCGGTTGAGGTCGGTGACCTCGCCGACGACCTCTCCGGGGAAGACGGCATCGCGGGAGAACTGGGGGGCGACAGCGGCGCCGTCCGACTTGGTGTCCTTGCCCTCAGCGCCGCGGGACTGGTTGTTGATCTGGTCGTGGTCCATTGTTGATGTTGGTATTCTGACCGAGTTGTGTAATGGATGGACGGATCAATGGATGTATGGATATGCTCCGTGGGGCCTAGTAGGGCGCACGATTTTTCACACACGCACACAAGATGGCTGGTGTTGTTGTTGTGGAGAGAGACGGACCGACTTGGTGGTGACGCGAGTACACCAACACAGGAGGACCGGGTTGAGCTGGTCGCGAACGGCAGTTGAGGAGTCAAGAAAGACCGGAGAGTTGAGAGAGAGAGACTGTCGAGTGCCTGGCTGGACTGAGGAAGAAAGAGAGAAGCCAACTCCAAAAAGATGGGAAGGTGGGAGGAGGATATATGGTGGCAAGAGGCGGAGCATGAGCACCGACCCCGGAGTCAGGCCGAGGGCAGGAGAGGAGGACGGGAGGAGGGCTCGATGGAAGCCTCGCCCTTCTCTCCGTACTAAGGCTACGGATACGGAAACTGGATACTGGATACTGGATGCTCTCTCTGTCTGAGAGGAGGAAAGGACAACTCCAACGTGTTGCCGGACGGGACTCTTCCCCTTCCACTTCCATGCAATCAATGAACATGGACTTGTTGAACAAAAAGACAAGGGTCCTTATCTCTGGCCCCCCGCGATCTTGGAGCGGTGACACCGGCAAGGAAAGGCAAGGCAACGCACCAGAGCGGACGGACGAATGTGAGTGGGCGGGTTATGGGTATGGGGTTGTCATGGAGGTTCGTAACCTCGTCAGCCCGGGTCATTGATATCAGAAGCTCCAGGTCGTCCCATCCCCGTCGCCTCTTTGATTCCGTGCGTCTTGATTTTGCGGGGGAATAGACCGTTGCAGACTTTCCCCGCGAAATCGACCAGCGTCCCTGAGATTCCAGACGCACGCACTGTTGATGAAGGCGTCCCGAGTTTCCCTGGAGAACGCAACGACCAGAACCGCGACGTTGGGTGCTGCTTTGCGCTGTCCATTTGTCAAAGAAACCAGGTCTCTTGGAGGGGGCCTGCGAGGACATGGAGGACATGCGGGACTGAGGCAATTCGAAAAGTTTTGACATCGTAATAGAGTGGATTTTGTGACCTCTGCTTTACCTAATGGACCCAGCTGAAGAGCCGCAGAGTGGCCTCACCTTGCCCCTTGAGTCAGTCCATACCCACGATCAGCCCCGAAATACGACCGGTGGCGCTGGGAAGAGCTGGCATAACGGGGATTGCGGATGCATGTATCGTCAGGCATGCGCGTTATTGCCGTCAGGACGGTAGAAACTCTGCGCTCGCTCGGTCCGCCTGCTCTTTCGAAACCCAGGTGCGAATGACGCAGTCCGCCACCAGCAAGCAAGCACATCAGACGTTGGGCCAAGAGTGTGAGGCTCAATCTCTTCAGACGGGAAGCAAAGCCAAGTTCGAGATTGCCGAGCAAGGGGGCGGCACGGGGGCACGGGGGGTGGTGGACGACATCCGCATGGTGGCATGAGCCGCTGCTAGCCCTGGCTAGAGCAGAGAACTCCCGCTCTCCCGCGACACAATTCGACGATTCTTGTCCATTTTTGCAGTGTTCCTGAGTGCGCTATGCCTCTCGTGGGTGCAATGCCGCTTACCCGCAGCCGGCTGCAAAGGAAAACGTAATAGCGCGGGTGATGGTCCCGTAGAATCCCGACATCCTCGAGTCGTCATCCCGGTCGATGCCCACTCACACCGTCGCACAGAGTCGTGCATTAGGAAGGCTTCTAGAAGATCGACTCGAGGGAGCGAAAGGCTTGTCGACGCCTCCGACGTCGTTCCCTGCAACCTGAGTGGCCGACTACCGTGGCGACGCGGGTTTCCCCTGCACAAATCTCACGCCTCTGCGCTGTTGGCGACGCGACAACTGAGATCTCTCACGCGACGGA
>JABGLZ010000602.1:0-43329 GCA_014705045.1 Colletotrichum theobromicola | reverse complement strand
TTTTTTTTTTTTTCTCCTCGTTTTCTCATCTGCTCTGGGGGCGATGTGAGTGGCCAGCCGTGTTCTGGCGTGAATAAATTGACATACTCTCATTACCAACCGCAGAGATAATGGTTTCGGGCCTCGTTGGGGCGGGCCTTCATTAACGAGAGAAATATTCGCCGAATCGACCGACACGCGAGGACGCGGTGGCAAGCAAGACGGTCAAGCCGGTTTCAAGATGAAAATGATTCGACTCTTGATCCCCTGGGACGAACCGTCAGCAGTGATCACTGATAAGGCTTGTTTCCACAAATGAGTTTCAATTAAGAAAAATAGTCAAAAAAAGCTTGACGGGCGCGCCACGGGCAAACCGACATTTGATGGCCTGCGTCTCTAGCGGACCCGAAGGGAGGAAGGTTTGCGCGTGCATCACAGACACTCGGCCGACGTGCCGCGAAACCGAGCATGCTTGTGCTTGTCTTGTCATGTCATTCCTTCACCTTGTCACTCACTTGTGCAGGGCGCACAAACATAATTAGCATCCGTACGAATAGCTCGGACGCGGTTGGCGCCGGGTTTTTCTTCGCTACTCTGCAGTCTGCAACTCAGCCAGGGGGCACGCAAGAGAGGAACAAGGGGTCAGGCAGGCACGCAGGCAGGCGGACAGGGGAAAGGGAGGGAGGGGCTGGTCCATGAACATGGAACATGGGCATGGGGGCTGGTTGTTGAGACTCAAGAGCTCTCAAAGTCTCGAGAGAGGAGCAGAGGAGCGAGCAGAGGAATGGATGGACGAGAGGGGTTGGGACGAAGCCATTGGCAATTCCAATTGTGTGATGGAATCCGGGGTAAATTTGCGGGGATGGGGCCACTTGCATGCAAAAAGGGCAATTTTGAGCGCTCCACTCACAAGTGCTCTCGATTTTCTCCATCTTGTCAGCAATCCAACGCGCTTGTCCCCCGTTGCCTGCGGCGACTGAGTCGTGCCACCCTCACGCCGACCCTCACGTCGACTCCTCTGCAGATTGCCGGACGAACGCATCAACCGCCGATATTGCTGCAGTACGGGTCATACCGGTCGTTTCTTCGCCGACAAGCGGGATCAACACGTCTTGATTAGTCTTGACATGTCTTGACACGCCTTGACATGGTCAAGGAGGCGAACGTGCTCCCGATCCACGATAGCTTCAACCAATCTCGTTGTCGTTATTTGACCGCCGGACGGGTACTCCGTTGCTGCGTGTGACACCCCCAGATTTCTTCCAGCACCGGCAGACAGTGCTTGTCCCGCCAAAGAAATCCCGCGAGCATCTGATGTAAGGTTTCGCGGTTACATCGCTCTGGGGGCAACACGTCGCCGGCTCTGTCCAGAACCTGGTGCAATCTGGAAGCGAACCACCGGCGGTCCTCTGTTGTTCCGGAACCGACAACGCCGACGAAGAGGATCCAGAGCAGGGCGGCATCGTGGGAGACCCAGATGAGCGCAATGGAGTCTGCATCCTCCAGCGCGGCCCGCATACGCGCCACCAAGAGCCGGATCATGTGCCCGGTTGTCGGGATCTCTCGCAGGACGACGTACAGAAAGACGTGAGCCGCCGCGACCAGGACGAGGAACCGCTTCTGGACAGGTGTCGCCGTTCGACGCTCCGCGTACAGAAAGTGCAGGATCGAGCTGTCTGCCGTGTTCATGACGATTCTGATGTCGTCTGCTGACACCGTCCCCGCCTGCGAACAGATTGCCTGCCTCAGACTCACGAAAATCTTACGTGGTTCATTGCTCTCGTCGGGATTGTAGCCTCCGAGCCTCTCCAGGTGACGCAGGGAAGGTGTCATTGTGCGATTCACGACGGACGATGGCAGAGACACCTGGTCGAGGGTATGGAACATGGGAAATTTCGGGATCCTCCCCAGACCGGCCGCCACTTGGATGTCAATCCTGATGACCATGGTTTGGTGAGCCAGAGTCAAATTGATGAGGTGAGTCTGGGGAAAAGGTGGAGAGCCCTACCAGTTGATGCAACGGCAGAGGATGTAGTCGTGTTTGATCGTGTCTGGCCCGCCTCGGGCTTCCATCATGGAATGGAGCCCGGTCAGGTGTACCTCTGCTGCAGCGAAGTGGCCCTGGAATGCCTGAAAGTGTGTGTCAGAGTTTTTGAGAGCGGTGGAAGTCGGTCGGGCATGTCTCAAGGTACACTGACTTCAACGCTTCCCAGCATGGCCACGCCGGCGAGGACGGACAGGTCGTCGCTTGCGCTCTTGGCGGACTCTCGAGACTCCAGCCGGGTCCTGATGATCCGCATGGCCTCTCCCTTCTGGTGGTACCCTTCGCGTTGGAGCTTCGGATCAAGTGAGGGCATCGTCGTTGTCAAGAATTCAGCGGCCAGAGCGAGGGTGACGCGCATGATGATGGCACTCTGCATGGCGTAGGGAAACCATGGTCTCTGCTGGTCGATCGTGGTCGAGTTGAGGTTGAACCTTGTGATGACTGGTGAAGTCAGCGTCGTCTCGTAGATGGTTTGGAGGTTCATCTTACAGTATTTGACCAGGGAATCTACCGACGAATTGCTAGGGATGGGCAGGGTGTTGAAGGGGTCAGCGTTGTCACTGCCCAGCCGCTGGACCCAAGGAGGCAAGGAAGCCTGCGTCACGGATTCAAGTGAATTCTGCAAGTACTAAGGAGGAGTGAGCAACATGCTGGGAAGAGAACTCGGAGAGGGTGATGGTGCGCACGCGAGAATGAGGTGTTGTTGTCTGTCTCGGCTGCACCCTGGAACTTTGCCCTGCAGTAGGTTTCGCTGGAGTCGCGGGCAGTCTGAAGCGGCCCTTGAGTTGCGATTTGCGCTTGATGGTGTCCCGAGATGTAAGGGCCGTGTTGGTGAACAGCTCAGAGGCACCCTTCTGGATGGCTGTCCTGATAGCGTGGCTTCGGACGGATTTGTCTGCCGGCTGAAATTCCCCCTCGTTCGCGCCAAAGTTGACAAACTTGTACTCGGGCGGCGGGGTCATGGCAGGCACCTCCACGTCCTCATAGACCGGTGCGGCGGAGTGCGGGAAGGACGGAGTGCAGCACGGCACGGCAGAGCTTGCATCAAGGGCCGTGCTTTCCTCCGGCGCAAACCGGGCCTTGATCGGGGCGGAAGCGAAAGCGGAAGCGGCGGCGGTGCGGGGTCAAAGTCGGAGACCGGCCCGGGACAGGAACGCAGGTGAAGGCGTGCTTTGTGTGGGTTGCTACAGGGGACTGGACTGGCGCCGGGTGTGCGCAGTACGTATCCGTGACGCGATAAAAATCGTGAGAATCCTGAAGTTAGTAATCAACTACGAATGTGGTCCAGGCAGACGGCGCGAAGGATGCCTGCGTGGGTGAGATGCAAATGCCAGCCTGCGTGAGGTGGAGGTGGTTTCGAGTACGTACTTATCAGCCAAGAAGCACTAGCCAATGATGTTTGGGCGCTTGTAACAAATGCGGAAAGCGTCTGGTTTTAATTGGCTTGTCGCAAATGACTCGGATACAATTCGTCCGTCCGAGAGCATTTCCTTCTTCTCTACTGCTCCGCTTCGTCCGCTTCGGCCTCCGACCGGACGAATTATCCGTAAGCAGATGAAGAGCATCGCGATAGCAATGAGACAAGAGCTGATGTCGTGGAAAGGCGCGGTGATGCAATTCTCTGTACGAAGGGCTCTTTTCATGCCTGGTTTCGACCAAATCACCTAGCTGCACAACTTTGTCCAACTTCCACCAGATCGCTGGCCACAAACCAACCGTCCGACACAGCACTCTTATGATGCCGCAACCCTTTGTCGTGTTAGTGAACCCACCATCGTATTAACAACATGGACGAGCGCCCCTCCAAGAAGAGAAAGGTCCGCAAGGGGACGCGCAGCTGCTGGCAGTGTGAGTTCGTCCGAGAAACAACCCCGCCGTTCCGAGACCTGGGAACCGGCTCACATCCGAGATCCCAGAATCCGGGTTTCGGACCTGACGGATGTGGACATGGCCCGCTGACTTCTCCTTCAGGCAGGAAGAGAAAGATCAGGTGCGAGTTTGCCTCTGATGAAGAGCAGACCTGCGCCGGCTGCAAGTCCCGGGGAACCACCTGTGTCAGCCAAGAGTTCATCGACGATGAGCCGTCTGGGCCTCCTGAGCGCGGCCTGGCCCAGCGTCTTGGTCGGCTTGAGGAGTTGATGGTCAAGCTCGCCGACAAGATAGGCCCAGAACTGTCATCGGAAAAGGTCATCACCCCGGCCACCTCACACACGTCTCCTCGCACTTCAGAGTCTCTCTACACCCCGGACAGCCGCGTCCAGTCTGCCCAGAGTGCTACCATCGCGCCTCAGCTTCAGCAACCAACCCCTTCTAGGCCGACGCCAGAATCGTCCCAACCCACGTCCAAACATGAGAAAATATGCAAGGAACTATACTCCATGTTTCCCTCGGCCCAGGACGCCAGGACAATCGTCGAGTTGAGCAGGGGTCCGATATTTGTTCTGATCTTGTTCTACTCCAACCAAGACATAGTCGACAACAAGTCGCCGTCGCTAGCATCCCTCTCAACCATGCCCGATATCAACAAACACCCAGCCATACTAGCCAAACGTCTTCTTCAATTGACCATTTGTCTCCAGCAGTTACCGCCATGCTTCGACGCCTCCCAGCTGTCCCTCAAGGATTCCATCCAGGATACTATGGCTGAATGGAGCGCGGTCGCAAGCCAGGTGACTTCCAATGACGATCTCGTCGGCTCCGTAGAGGGTTTGGAGTGTCTCATCTTGCAGGGCTTCTACCTCATCAACTCGGGCAACCTGCGCAAAGCCTGGCTTGCCATGAGGAGAGCCCTGAGCCTCGCGCAACTAATCGGCATCGAGCGGAACGGCGGTCGGCCGCTGAAGTCTTGTGACCCCACCACCAACCCAGCCATGATACCCTCATCACACCAACTCTGGTACCGAATCAACTTCTGCGATCGTTACTTGTCTCTGCTGCTGGGACTGCCGGCCGGCACGCAAGACAACAGCTTCATGTGCGAATCTTACACGGGCAACGACACGCCCATGGAGAAGCTGGAGAAACGTTACACGGCGATATGCCTCCGCATCATCGACAGGAACCATGCGTCCACCAGCGAGGCGTACGCCATGACGCAGTCCATCGACTGCGAGCTTGAACATGCGGCAAAGACCATGGGCGCAGGGTGGTGGGAGATGCCCCCAATGTCGACCTACACCGACCCGGAGACGCAGATGACAGTCATGTCTCACCTGATGCTGCAGATTCACCACCACAGCCTGCTCATCCTGCTCCACCTACCCTACATGCTCCGCAACCCGACAAACAACCGCTTCGACTACAGCAAGCAGGTATGCTTAGAGTCAAGCCGGGCAGTGCTCAAGCGCTGTGTCGTCTTCCGCACGGCGAACAATGCCGTCTTCTCCTGTCGTCACATTGATTATTCCTCCCTCATGGCGGCAATGACACTCTTGCTAGGTCATCTAAGCCGCCCACCTGGAGTCAGGGACGATGAATGGGCGCGGCAGCGCGACGAAGACAGGGCGCTGGCCCAGACCGTCATGGAGAAGATGGAAGAGCTGGCCCACCTGAATCACGACAAGCTCTCCGGAGAGAGCGCCGGCATCATCAAGCAGCTTCTGCCCATCATAGACTGCTGCGGGAGCTGTCTGACCACGGAGACGGGCGAGGAGTGGAATCTCAAACTGAGCATCCCCTATCTTGGAACGATCAACATCAAAAACTCGTCGGACCAAAACGCCCAGTCTCATTTGGTGGATCTGAGCCACTCCCAGCTCCCAACGCCGTCCAACACCACCACGGTGTCGCCGCCTTCATTCCCGCCAAACCAAGAAACCCCCTCCATGGCTTCCGTGGATGCTCTTCTCGGCCAGGAATTCAACACTACTCACGGAGACATTTACACAGGATTCAACGCCGACTGCTTGGGGGGGTGGCAATGTCCCGGTATAACGGCCGAGATGGGCGACTGGGCGTTCCAAGGCGTCGATACGACGTACTGGTCCCTCTTGAACCCCGGCATGTCTCCTAGTGGATTCACGCAATAATATCGCGTGGTAATGAGCTTATTAGAAAGTAGTCCGGGGGGCAGAGAGTATCAAACATGTCCCGGGGATGACAGGCTAGTATTGGGCTGTGTTGTTCGAGGCGGTGAAAGTACATCAAATATACCCAACTCCATCTGTTTTAAAGCTATTGCTTACGTCCATGGCCACATGATTACCCTCCATCATCGCGATGGTAGACTTGCCTGGCCTAGTTGGGCCTGGGTAAGCATAGAGAATAGAGCGGATTGTGCCAGCGCATTGCATTAAAGGAACCCACGAGCCGGCCCCTCGAGCGAGTATGGCCTCTTTCTGGTTCCGGCTGATGTTTGTTAGTGCCAAGCAACACTTTGGCGATACCGGCAGTGATGTGTGTCGATCCCGCTGCCGTGCCGCTTTGAATCGGAGGCACATGCTCCGGTCCTTCGTCTCATGTATGGACATAGCCAACATGGAGCCATGTTGTTTGCAATCGTGTGACAGACCTCATATTTCTTGCGACAAGCTTAATTTAAAGTAGATTGGAAGCATGGTGTGCTTCTTTTCCAGCGAATCGGCTATTGCTCCTTACATGCATGACTTCTGCCGGGAGATCTGTCGACCACGACCCCTGTTCGCATCCAAACGATCACAGCCAATCCACTTGCATGAAACATGTCATGCCCCCTTTTCCCAATGACAACGGTCAATGACAACGGTCCATCTTCGGGTCTAGAAAGCCGGTCCGATTGTCCCCTCCGGCGATGGAAGCATCGTCTATGGCTGCGTTGAACAGCCGATTCGTTGTCTTCCTGGTTCGAAATCCATTCAGCCACTAAGACGCATGCAGACTTGACGTCTCCTGTGAAGAAGAAGAAAACACAACATGGTCTCCTCACCTGCAATTTCAGATCCCATGCCGCCGGATGCTACTCCACGGGAGCGATTTATATTACAGCTCAAAAAGTACACCAACCAGCTTGCCTAAAGCACACCAGGAAGTCTAGGACAATATGGGTGATTTACGGCAGCAGACTCCAGCACAAAGCAAGGGCTGATACGGTTCCCCAAGTCGAAGCCCCTCGAACTCGTGGAGAAGTCCTCCGGCGTAGCATCAGGGAGGCAGGGGCTCCGGGCCGTCTCCGTCTACATCTCCTGCGGATGACCATGATGAATGTTGCAATTCAGCTCTGTGGTGGCGCTGAGGACAAATAAATGAAGCTGGGCATTCGCAACGTCCGAGCTGTTAGCCTTTCAACATCCGCCGCCATCGACTTCCAGCCCATTATCTCAGAACTTGCAACTCGTCCATCATGAAGGTCTTTGCCATCGCAGCCGCTCTGTCGGTGGCCGTCTCTGAGGTATCTGGTCACTACATCTTCCAACAACTGGGCGTAGCCTCTTCCAAATTTGGCGTTTTCGAGCACATTCGCAAGAATACCAACTACAACTCCCCCGTGACTGGTACGTTGTTCTGCGAATGCGCGGCTCTCAAGGAGTATCACCCCAACTGACAAAAACCCCAGACCTTGCGTCTACGGACCTGAGGTGCAATGTAGGCGGCGCCAGCGGTGCGCAGACGACCGTCACCTCTGTAAAGCCTGGCGACTCGTTCTCCTTCACCCTTGACACAGCCGTCTACCACCAGGGCCCGATCTCTCTGTGAGTTTCAAATTGATCGGCCGAAAGACCCCGCACTCATATCTTTGAAGATTCCTCTCCAAGGCGCCGTCTCACGTTCAGGACTATGACGGGTCTGGAAAATGGGTCAAGTTCAAGGACTTTGGCCCGACCTTCTCCAACGGCCAGGCCAGTTGGCCGATGTATCGTGAGTCGCGCCTGGCACTCCCGTCAGGAGGCCGATGCTGATTCCAGCAGAAACATACGAGTCCAAGATTCCGACCTGCCTCCCCAACGGCGAGTACCTGCTGCGCATCCAGTCGCTGGCCATTCACAACCCTTGGCCGGCCGGCATCCCTCAGTTCTACATTTCTTGCGCCCAGATCAATGTAACCGGCAGCACCGCGAGTGCCTTCTCGCCCACCCTCAGCATCCCCGGCGCCTTCAAGGAGACTGACCCAGGATACACCGCAAATAGTATGTGGGCTCTGTTCGACTGCTATGTAGGATATTCTGACAGGATCTCGCAGTCTACAACGGCTTCACTTCATACGAAGTTCCAGGAGGCAGCGTGGTGAGTATCTGCGAAACGGTCTCACTTTTTGTTTCAATGCTAATTGTTCGCAGTGGACTTGCTGAGTTATTGCATTGAGGTTTGACTTGTATATAGTTGATTTTCATTTCTCTCGGTGCGTGTTTGGATCATTGAGTTGGAGGTAGGAACATCTAAAGAGATGCAGATGCAAGTGGTTCCAGGGCTGGATGGAGACATGGAAAAGTACAGCAACTTCAAATTCGGCGTCTAAGCCAACTGTAGCCCATGAAAACCACAAGGATGCAAAGCCACTTGGCATGTAGTACTACAATGCGCATTCTCTCAAAGTCGTCAATAGGCCGTTCCTGAGGTGACCTGCGAGGACGAAACGCCAATATCGTTAGAACATTTCTAGGAAAGGTTGAATCTAATTGAAGTTGAGAGTCAAAATTTCGAGATCTTGGCGGCTTCGGGCGGTTCATCGCGGATTATCCAGACCTACCTGGAAGCATACACCACAGTTATCTTGGTACCCTCCAGTGTGAACTTAAGGAGCATGACATCCTCGTGACACGGAAGAATTTACCGGCTATACTCATCACAGTCGCATTGCCATGGGCTCGGCAATCTAGACTCGACACCCTCCTGAACTAATCAGGCAAGTACCAGGATCTCAGTCCGTCAACGGGCCCCTCCGGATCAGGGGAGCTCTCCCCCCACCAGATTTGGGACGGCTTCCATACACCTTTAAACAGCAGCTTCATGGGCATTAAAGCCAGTCGTCGCGCGCTCGTGGCTTTTCTCTTCAGGGAGAGCTTCGATCAAGCCACGGAATCGAACAGCCGCCATTCATCAGGTTCAACATGAAATCACTCAGCCCAATCCTCGCGGCTCTTGCCACATTCTGTAGTCTCACGTCGGCTCACTGTCAGTGAAGTCCGTTTTCCTCTCTTGTCCGCGCATGTATTGATATTTCTTTCTCTCTTAGATCGCTTCACAAGCTTGGTGGTGGGAGGCACCAACACCGGCGAGTACGTCAACGTCCGGCGAAACACAAACCACAACAGCCCCATCACCGACGTCTCGAGCAAAGATATTGTTTGCAATGCCGGTGGCCTCTCCTCCGGGCCAGCCACCAAGATTGCTACCGTCGCGGCAGGATCCACTGTAAGTAACCAGTGTGGACACCAAAACGGATTGTAACGTGGACACTCGTTGACACGCAAACAGGTTGGCTTCGCCATGGACCAGTCCATCTACCACGACGGGCCCGTGATAGTATGGCTGTCGCCTGCAGGCTCCAGCAACGTCACGACGTACGACGGCAGCGGACCCTGGGCCAAGATCTGGGAGCTTGGCGCGGAGACTGGTAACGGGCAGATCAAGTTTCCCGCCTCGAACCAGGCGGCCTTCAACTTTCAAATCCCCTCATGCACGCGTACGTGTTCATCCCTCTGGAGATCATCTGTTACAAGAACGGGGCTAACTTGGCGGCAACAATAGCCCCTGGAGAATATCTCCTCCGCATCGAACAGATTGGTCTGCACTCAGCCAGCGCCAAGGGTGGAGCCCAGTTCTACATCTCATGTGCCCAGATTAAGGTGACCGGTTCTGGAAGTGGCCAATTCTCACCAACGGTTAGGTTTCCGTAAGTGTCCGTCCAGTATGGATGGCTGAAAGTTCTAGTATCTAATGAGCCACAGGGGCGCGTACACTGGCAACGAACCTGGGATCTTGATCAACATTTACTACCCCGTGGTGAGTCAGAGCAAAAAGAATATTTCGAGTTCCAAATACTAATAAGATTACCCAGCCAACTAGCTACACCATCCCGGGAGGACCCGTAGCCAAGTGCTGAAGTGTTTGTTGGTCATGGAGGTAGAGCAGCACGCTTAGCCTTATTCGCATTCTCACCTCGGCGGTGTATCAGGTCAAATAGCAAAGAAACAAGGTGATTGTTCACAGTGTTTGATTGTTTATACAGAGTCTGCATGCTTCAAGTTCATACATCTCGTGTCAGAGGCATTGCTGCCAAATATCAGCCCCAACTCTACGCCCGGCTGGTATCACTTGTAGAGGTGAAGTGGGAAAAAAGACCATACTCCACGGCTAAAAGTAACAACGCTCGTCCTTCCAACGCCGCAAGCCCACAAAATGAGACGCCATCGTCTACCGGGTGCTCGCCCATATACAAAGAGAATGACTAGACCTCCCCCCAAAACACCATAAGTCATAAAATTCTGATCGCCTCAAGACGGTTGCCGCATTGGCCCGTCACGTTCTGCAAGACTGCGCCGATCCCGCATCCACTCACGGATAGGGGCTCCACAGTTGTTCGGGAGTGCCGGGATACTCCATATATGACTCGGTGGCCGGGCTCGAAGTCGTGATGGGATTGGTGGTTCGGTACGCATTGAGCGCGGCCATGTCGAGAATCAGGTTGTTGGCGCCGTTCATGTTGTTCCAGTTCGTTGACGGCTGCTCGGTCACCTGGCCGGCGCGGAGACGGCAGCACTCGTTGGCCAGCAGCCTGTAGGCGCAGCAGAGAGCGTCATTCTTCTGGTGCATCTCGTCGATCTGCTGCTGAAGCTCCTCCAAGCGTTGCTCCTTGCGCTTACGATACGCGCGCTGGTTGGCCCGATTCTGTGCGCGGCGTTTCTGAGTGTACATTGTAAGTTGCATGTTCCAAGCTGACTAGACAGACAGTGTTCGGTTAACTTACTGAAAGCACGGTCTCGCTGCAGTTCTTGTATCTGTTGGCGCGGCGGCTCTTCTGAGAGATCTTATCTAGGGGGCTTTCGGACGTTGATGAGTGGCTGCAGTCATCGTGGGAGTCGCCAGCCTTGTTGGTGTCGATGCTTGATGTGGGACTCGGGGGGCAAGACCATAGTGATGTCGGGGTGCAGTAGCCGTTCTCATTCGTGCCCTGGGGATCCAGCGTTAGCTTCATGAGGCTTGAAAGGGGCGGCTGACTGATGGTGGAGGAGAACTTACGATGCGAGCTGCAAACTGAGAGGCAATGAGGTCATAGGCAGTGTTATTCGGGCCCATGGGCGGGAAGCCGGTGGCCATGGTGTAAGGGGGGATCTCGGGTGATGTGCTGTTCATTGCAGCGGTTGTATGATGAGTTTGCCTCTTTCAAGGGCAGCGTGAGGTGAGTCAGGCAAGGATCAACAAGAGTCACGAAGACGATGATGGATTACAAGTTCAAGAAGAGAGAAGAAGCGAGCAATGTTGAAGATGGATCCGTGGGATGAGTGAGAAGGGGGCGTGGAGGTGGAGGGCATTAGCGGGAAGCGAGAGGCGAGGGTGGGTGGACGGGAGGATTATATATCTGGCAGCGCTGGAGAGTGCATCATGAAGTATTATGTATAGAGCAAAAGCAAGATATCCGAGGGTAAGAAAGATGCGACGATGGGGCCCTGGGCAGGAGGCTATGGATGGAGCCAATGGGGGAGGGTGTTAATGTCAACGAGGCTCAGTGTCCCCATCTCATCTCAGGGCCGTTGCATCTTTGGGATTCGGTATTCGGTGCCGCGCCGGTCTACTGCGTCTGCGTACACAGGTACGGAGAGTAAGGTAGTACGGGATGGAACAGTGGGGGGCCTGCCTCTCCAGTGGGTGGACCGTCCGAGTGTGTTCAGCACCGAGTGTATTACCTATGTGTTGGTGTGTGGGTGGATGGATGGGTGTGTGCGTGTATGCAGGTAAGTGAGTGTAAAAGGTAGTGAGTGAGTGAGTGAGAGAAAAAAGGGAGTGAAAAAGGTATCCTAGCTTGCCTGGATCCATCTGATCCCGGGACGCCGGAGATCATCGCGTGGTTCTACAGAGGGTCGAGGCCGGCGACGAGCGGAGACGCCCCGGGAATACCTCGAAAGCGGGGCCCTGACGCCGGTACGTATCCCGCCCTACCCAGGCTACCCTACCCAGGCTGCCCTACCTTGAGGTGCCTTAGTGTCGCTTCGCTTCTTTTGTCGGCGCCGCGACTCTGGTATTCTCGCGAACCTTTTCTGTGTGCTTGTCAGGTTGACGGCCACTGCTGCAACCTCTTCAATTGCGCTGCGGCTTCTAGTCTGGGTACGGCTTAGCCTCGGAACGAGCCCGGCGCACCTTAATTTTCTATTCCATCCGTGGATGTTTTCTGCGGGCAGGGGGGAGCAGCAACTTGAAAGGGCTAAAGGCACAGGACGCAGGGCACAGGGAACTGGCTGTAAGTCTCCAAGTCTCCCAGTGAATAGAATATGCATGCCATGTCCAAATGCTGTAGGACGCGAATAGAAGCGAGCTGGACCGAGACCGGCCTCGCCCGGTATGATGTCATTTGTGCGCGGAGATGCAGCAAACAACGGATGGCTGGCTGGCTGGCTGGCTTGGACCATCAATGAATGTATGTACTAGACATGCCGCATTGTATTGTGCTGTGCCGTGCTGTGCTGTTGTAGCCACAAGTATTGCATCTTCAGACGCATCTCTCTGACATGTGCAGCACCAAAGCCCCTCCCAACACCAGCCAACCCAAGCCCCGTCAAAGTCGGTACCAAAACGCAGCGTCTGTCAACCGTCCGTGAAGAAATGGCGTAAATTGTACATAGGTAAACATGAACCACAGACGACAGCAGACCAGATCGGAGACGTACGGTAGTTACGTGGGTCTCACACAGCTGAATGAAGCCTGAAGGGCTTCTCCCGGCATCTCGGCGTCTCGCGAAACCGCCGCCATCCTGGCCCCATGGCCCCCATTATTCTCAACCCATCACCCATGGATCATGGATCATGCTTCCCTGCCCTCTTCAGCTGAAGGCACCAAAGGAAAACAAAACGAAAACCCTGTGTTCAAGCTCTGCGACAGGCGAGTCAATTCGGTTTGTGGCGGTTCGTCCACACACCGGCCATGCCCACCCACCGTCACCGTGGCTAAAGTCAGTCATGGGCATGACGACGAACCGCTCGTAAAGCCCAAAACGGAAGACCATCGATCGTCTGGTGCTATTTCAGTTTTCACAGCCGTTGCCCATCCAAAAGTCAAGTTGTTGTTAAATCCGTATCGTAACAAACTACCACTATGTATGCTGCGCTGATGATTCGTGTTAGTTTAGCCACAGTGAACAGTGCTGCCACCATCACCGGTGCCCTTTCGGCTCCGAGAGCCTGCGCAAGGTGCAACAGCCAACTCATTAGCCGCCGTCGGTCTGCTTCTCTCAAACTCTAGCGCCTGGTGATGTATGTATACGCCGTAAAGTAGACATGTACATGCTGCGAAGACATGCAGACCTGTAACGGTCGCGTGAATGGGCTTCAGCCCTAGCAAAACAGCGAAACCCCCTTACCCGTCAGACCCGTCAGACCCGGCTCAAGCCACCCAACCGGTAGTATCCCATACCGACCTTCAGGAAAGCTCGGGTACGTCGGATTCGCGTCGGCCGCGTCGGCGTCGGCGTCGGTGTCAGAGCCGGCAAGCGGGCGGCTGGTGGGCCACGGGAAGCGACCAGAAAACAACGCAAAAATATTCCCAGTAATTCCCATCGGGAGATTGCCAGAGGGTGGTGGGGACCTGGGACCGGGTATGCAGAATTGCAGATACTAGAGCATGTAGTGCAAACACACCCGCTGCATCCATGATCCATCATCTCCATTGTTTGGAAGTTGGAACTCGTCAAGATACGGATACGTACTTCGCACACATACATTAGTAGTGATTGCAGTCTACCCGGCCTCCCTTGGCTCATGCCGACCGGTCTCGCAAGGCTCCTTCCGGGTGACCACATCCACCAGCTAACGCACCTGTGGTGTCCTTACTGTAGAACCTGGATTAAGCTTATCCAAGAAGCCGTCATTGCCAATTTCCGGCCTTGTCTACCTGTTGGCTTGTACTGTACCTGCTCATCGTGCTTTGGTTCATCGCCCGGCTCAGCAGGCAAAATCCACCCCCGCCAGCACCAACACCAACCAACACCATCGCTGCATAGAAGCCTTGGCATCTTCCACCCCTTCTTCGGCGCAGCTTCCGCACGACTGCACACATCCCCTGCCATTCTCCTCCGCAGATATGATGGATACTACTGACACATTATCAAAGAGCTTCATATCAGCGAACACATGCTTGGTATGACTGACTGACTTTGACTATCCAAGTCCATCCTGCAGCTGTACGATTCAGTCTCTCATCGTCCCCTTCAAACATTTGTTAGATATCAAGGGTGCTTCTCAGAAGGGCAATCGAAGATGCTCGGTGCCGAAGCGCATAACTTGCGAACCTCTGCGCCTCTGCGCCTGGCTGAACCAAGCTCACGCTCGGCCAATGTTTTGAGCACAGGTCCCGCCGTCAACCTGGGAAAATCCGCGCACAGGCGACAAGAAGACAGAAGACCCTGAAAAACTCCATGGTATTCCCGAAAATTACGTCGCCCGCCAGCGGCCACAGAAACTCTGTTTAAAGCCGTTCGAACCGGGCTTACTGGCCTCTTGCATACATACTGTGTACGCACGCCCATGTTCGCGCCTCGCATCAGCCCTTCTGCATGACCAGACCCTTGATTTTCGTCCCTATCTTCTCACCCTCTTTACTGCATTCCTTCCTGTTCTTACAATGACCAAGATTCTAATGGTTGTGAGAGGCTTTCTCACCTGCGGAACATTGACGGAGGAAGGCGGGGCTTTGTACCGAGGATGGACCCATAATTGATCGGCAATGCCGCGGCCGATGGTGCGGAGTCCCGCACGGAGCGTTCCCTGCATCTCCGCCTTCATCCCCGCGTCCAAACGACGAGAAGCTATCAAGTATACCCTAAGTACGTGACGACGCGAAGCGGACAGGGAATAGGGTGACATGGCACATACTGCCTGGTGCGTTTCACCCAACGGCTCCGAGGAGAAATACTGCTGCCCACCCTCTCCTCCCGCAACGACATAAACTGTAAACACCAACGCAATCCTTCGTTCGTGATTTGGCTTTTGGCCCGCCGTCAGAATCATCAGACCAAAAATTAGCCACCATCCGAAAGGAAGACGCATCACCCTCGTCCTCGGGTGGCGTGGACCGCGCCAGCCGCCACACCGCCGCAACTCTCTTACTCTCCCCACACCTTCTCTCACCTTCGCGACGCGAATCTGGCCCCGAGAGCCAAGCCACACATGTGTTCATGTTTGACAAGTTGAACCATGAAATCTGGGGTATTCCTGCCAGGGCCAATGGTCCATCTCGCCCTCCCATCTCGTCTCATCTTCGCTAGATCTATACGGGAGAAACGCAAACCGCTACCGCACCATCGCGACTCGTCATTCTCCTCGTAAGGCGGGAATCAGGGCCCTTAAGATTTATCGCCTAGCTTCGGCACGAGATGGGACCGTCGTCGGCTTCCTCTCTCTCTCTCTCTCTCTCTCTCTCAGAGCCATGTCCAAGACGTTGGCTCCCTCCCATCCACCGGGCTGGAGCAGAGTTTGCGATGCGATACTCGAGCCGATGTTTAAATGCTGTTGCCTTCAATGATTCCAAAGCCTAGCCGTCTTGACACGAGCACAGCTCAGTGATGCCAGTACACGCCTACATGGTACATCGTCGTCCCATGACCGTGTCTCCCAGTCCTCCTGACCCGGGGGGAGGGGTGCCGTACAGCCGGAGCACAAAGTATCGACATCCGCCCGCTGATGGCTAATCTCCCCGCATATCCGCGGCCCGCGGAGCTTTAACCCAGTGCGACGTCCAAATTTAGACTCTAGCCGCGACGGCTGCCGGGTCCGATATCCGTCTAGTCAACGATCGTGTACATCGACAAGCCGCAAGCATGAATTGCAGATGCGCTTATCACGGCTGACGACCGTAAGCCAGCTAGCTATTTTCGTGAATACATCGACCAACAGCATGGAAGGAAAACCACGATGAACAAGATAAACCGCGCGCTTTCATCTCCTGGGCGAACCTAACATACGCCAATGTAATCGAAGGTGTCCCCTCCACCTTGTGAACACCGGCATCATACGCAAAAGTCATTTGCCAAAATCAGGCAGCCATTGTAAGAGCAGGCATGGGCCAGTTTCAATCAACAGTAGTTACGAGGCAAGAGACCCCATCTATGGTACAAGGTGTAGAAGTAGAAGATAAACCGTCCTGTGGATTGTGACTCGCAACACAAGCGGACGCCTTGGCATCAACCATGGGATCATTAAACTTCCAAACCCCGTATCCGTTCTTTCCAAGACATCAAGCACTGTTTGCGAAAAATTTGGTAATCTTTTGAGTTCCGTCCTTGGCCTTCGCAGGGCTCTTGCTGCCGTTGCTCGTCGCGCTGATGCGGCTCTGCCTTGATTTCGTAGCCGGCCCCTTGGCCTGGATCTTCTGCGGCGGCTCATCTTCTTCTTCATCCGCGTCAGGAGCCTCCCGCTTGACGCCAGCCTTCTCTTGACTTTCCACGTCGCCTGCTGCCCTGGAAATCGCCTCAGGGATGGGTTGTGACTCTCCTTCTTGTGACTGCTCCGGCTCTTCTTTGATCGCAACAGTAGGTTCAAGTCTGGTGCCCTGCGGCTTTTGTTTTGCGGCCGCGTTGGCGAAGAAGTTGGCAATGTTGGATTTGTTCTCCTTGCTCGCGACGGGGATGATGAAGGACGGGGAATTGTTGCCGACCTTGCCCACGTCCTTGCTGACCGGGTAGCATTCGAGCTCGCCGCTGAATGGTTTCAAAAGGTCCTGCAGTTCCTTGGACCACTCGTGCCTTTTGGGGTCCAGCCATGTCTTGATCTCTTTCGATCCGGGGTTGAGAATGACTGGCATTCGGTCGTGAAGAAACTTGAGCTGCTTGTTGGAATCAGTCGTGATGATGGTGTATGTGTAGCGCTTTTCGTCAGAGTCTGAGGGAAGATGTTAGTCCAATGCGCTTTGCTCCTTAAAAACACACGTCAACTCACCCTCGTACTTCACACAATCCCACAGTCCAGCAAAGCACATGAGCTGACCGTCCTTCCTCTTCACGAAATGGGGGACTTTCTCCTTGCCATTTTTAAGCCACTCGTAGAACCCCTGCGCCACGACGATGCACCTCTTTCCCGCCTTCATGGTTGCCCACATGCCACCGGGCGTGCTCAGCGAATCGTCACGGCAGTTGATCGTCTTCGAGAGCTGAGAGTAGCCGGGATCGCGTTTGGTCCAGAACGGAATCAGACCCCATTGCATCGACTGCATTTTGTACTTGACGGAGTCGCTTCCAGGCTGAGATCGGCCCACAGAAGTATCCGCTGCTGGTTGATTCTGGCTCTTGTGTGCGTGGTCGCGGCGATGACCTGCACCGCGATCTGGGACTTCGGCACGGTAGACGACGCCATGGTATCCCGGCGCAAAGTTGTATGTTTGGCGCGGAGCTCCCTGGCCTTCATCTTCGGGCGCATCATCAACGGGCATGTCCTCATCCTGCAGCATGCGCCGGATCTGCGATGGCCGCTGTGCCGAGGGATGTAAGCTCACCAAAGTCCAGCACAATGCAACAGGCGGGAGAGCTCACCAGTGCCAGTGCATATCGTCCACACATGACCTACGGTGAGACTGGAGCAGTACCAGAGTGTCTGCAATTCCATGGATCTAGTTGTTGGTCCCGTGAATATTTGCATCTGTTTACCTAGGCCGGATTCACTCCTCACCAGGTGAACATGTATGTCGTCATGCCGACGCAGGGTCAGGGTCCATTGGACTAATTAAACGCGCCTGAGACGCGACGGAGTACGTTTGGTTTGCATCACGTGATATCAAATAATTCATTCTTAACCCATTGTGAGTTCGATTCCAAGTAATTCTTCTTCTTTAGTTTAATTCGTGTTCATAATGCTCCATCATGTTGTGCGCAAATGGAACATTCTACCAAGTTGTATACATGTGACTTAATTTCTGTACAATCCATATATATCGTATACATCACTTAGTAGTCGTATCCGATGCAACTCCAGCTGGACGCAGCATTCACATCCCCCTTGCCGTCCCACGTCGCATATCCAGGGTACTTGCAGATGGGGCGTTGCCTCAAGATGCCGTTGCTGACAGTATCGTTGGCGTACTTGGTCGCAACAAGCTCGTTCACTCCTGATCCACCCTCCACCCACGCAACCAGCGCAAGCAACGCATCATGCTGGGCGTCGTCTAGTCCAGGAACCGGGAAAGCATGTTGCCCGTTCGTCTCTAGGTTGGACGCATGCCCGCTGCCGCCAAAGTACCATGGCGCGTCATAAACACTTCCCGAGCAGTGCTGCATCCCCGGCACGAAGAAAAGACGGTAAAACTCGTCCAGGTCCACGCCCTGTTCCGCCATTGCCATCCAGGTCTCGTCGTAGAGCACCCGGCTGACATCCGTGGGGATGAGGCCATCAGCATAGCCGTGATATGAAATCAGCTTGCCGCCTCGACCTCGGAACTCCGAAAGGTCGAAGTTGTCCGCGTTTACGTTTCCAGGGTTGAGCTTTGCTGCCTCGACGAACGTGGAGTAGTCAAAACTGACTGTCCAGTCCCAGTTCAGGTCGTCAAACAAATAATTCTTGGCGTAATCGGTTCCGTACAGACTAGGTACATTGTTGGAACCGAATGAAGACGGCATCTGGATTTCGGATCCAAGTCCAAAATTTGGGTAGATGTATGTCAGGTTGTGGACATCCGCGTCCAACTGGATCAGGGGTAGATAGAGCTGCTTGAGTGTCGCCACCTGCGGCGCCGTCAGGCAAGCCGACTGGTTAGTCGAGCTCGATGTGCATAGCAACTTTTCGGGCCGGAAGTTGCAATGCTTAGGATCCATGATGACCCCGTCAACAACGCCATCTGAGCCGTCGCACTGCCGGAGAACCTCGTCGCCAATCAATTCGAACATGGCAGTTGGGAGATAGCCCGGCCCATCTTCCGGCAGGTTGATGGCGCCGACTTTGAGCTGCCACAGCTGTTGGCTCGTCGACTTCCAGGCCGGCGCGCCAGCGAGGATGCCGTCGAAGTCTTCTGGGTGGGCCTGCGCTGACTTGACGCCCTGCCGTCCGCCCGTCGAGCAGCCCGAGTAGTAGGACTTGTTTGCCGCATTCCCGTAGTACCCCTCCACAATTTTCTTCGCCAGGACCGTTGAGCCGTGTAGACTACGACCAGCCCAGTCGGCTTTAGTTTCGGGATTGTTTAGAGCCCAGCTCATGTCTTGGCTCGTCGAGTTGTGGCCGGTCGACGTTGAGATAGTTGCAAAGCCGTACTTGACGCCCGTGCCCATGTCATACCAGTTGATGCCTCCTGAGAAGCCTCCATTGCCAACGGCGAGGAAGCGCTTATTCCACTTGTCTGGCAAGAAGATCCCAAAGGTATAAGACGATGTTGCCGAAGAGGTGACGTTGATCGTTGCAACGCAGAGGGAGGGCAGATGGGTTGCGTACTTGGGATATGCCACATTTCCTGCCTCGCCGAATGTCCCGTCGTTGCCGACGGTGCGTGCCATCAACACTTGGGCGTGGCCATCCTGGGCAAGATAACCACTCAGCCCATCGACTGAGCATGTGGTCGATGTGTTCTGCGACAAGACCTCGACGGCGTGGGTGGCTGCCCATAGCGTAAGACTGAGCAGACGCGGCGCAAACGGCATCGTGGACAAAACACCAAGGGCGATGTGCCAAGCTGGATGGAGTGAGCCCGACGCCTCGGCTCGGCGCTTTCATGCTCGTCCCCTTTATAGGGAAGGGGCAGTGTCAATCCACCGCGCGCGACCGACGGATTATTACTAGGATGTCGCATTCTTCCCGCCTCCTCATGTTCCTGGAGTCTCCGCAACCCATCTCGTTAAACCCCACAATGTGTGGGTGAAGCCTGTGGAGAGCGTTACTCAACCCCGCACTCTCAATGCGCTAGACCGCTAGAGACTGATCAGATGAACATCTTGCGTGGAATTCGCTCAATGAGATGAAAAGCTTGCCTGTAAATGCAACCTTGGGGCAGGTTGCTGGATAAACAAAACCCCACAGGCAGCATGTCGGACGCATGTCGGACACATCCCGACATCAGTAAGCCTCCCCAGTCTCTGCCGCAGAGAGAGAATCCATTTCATCGTCTTGAATTGACCTTACTTTGAAACCTAAAGCATATCCTTGATGGGATCCGTTACAAAATTGTACAGTCCTCGTGTGATAGACGCCATACCGTGATAACTCCTACTTTCCCTGCCTTAGATATTTCGACGCGACTTTCGCTTCATCGCCGTCTGCGCCGCCCACGCATCCTCAAATATCGTCTTTCGCTGTCCAACGTCTCCCTTCTCCAGAGCCAGGCGGCGGACAACGTGGAAAGCACCAGTTCCGACCGACATGGTCTGTCCCATAATGATGCATTCACTCACTCCCTCAATCTGATCCGTCTTCATGCCTGCTGCAGCCTCAAACAGATGGTCCGGCGTCTTCTCGAAAGAGGCCAGTTGCAACACGCTGTCTCTCATCTTCGAGAGACCGAAACGCGTGATACCGAGAACCTCACCCTTGTAGGTCATGACATCGGCAAGCAACTGCATATGACGCGGGTCAATACCCATGTCTCCCATGACTTCGCCAATTTCGTGCGCAATCGTAGTTCTTGCGGCCTCGATACCCAGTACATCTCGGCACTCCATGACGTTATTGGACTTGACTCTGCGCCCTTCTACGCCCTCGGTGTTCATGCATTTTTGGAGCCCATAACCTTCAACGAGAACGGTGTGCGTTTCCTGTTCTGATGTCTGGATGATTGCTCGAGTCGCTTCTGGATATCCCGAAATGGACACAGTGGGAATTGTCCGACGAAGATAGTTGGCCCGTACCAGAAGATCGCCATGTTCATCCACGGGCTTGGCCTTAACGGACCGCTTCGAAGCGGCTGACTCGTCTAGACGCACGCGAATTTCGATCCTGCCCGGGCCAATGTGCATATCCTGCCTTGAGATTTTCATCTTCTTGTGCTTGCAAATGGCTTCGGCTACGTCGCCCAACCCAATGCCCAGCTGCATGTCCGACAGCGCATCCATGTCCACTTGCAAGACAACATTTCCAGACTCTGCGAACCATTCGTCTTCAATGTAGCTCAGGATGTCTTCGACATATGTCTTCTCAATTCGGGCCTTGACAATCCGGGCGGCGGTCAGTTCCCTGTTCTGCACCAGCGGGCAGGTGATGACAGGCGTGCTAATGGTCTTGGAGGCGTTGATGATTTCCTTGATACGTGGGACACCCTGCGTGATACTCATACCAGCGACACCGGCGAAATGGAAAGTCTTGAGCGTCATCTGAGTACCGGGCTCACCAATCGACTGGGCTCCGACGGCTCCGACGGCGTGGCCTGGCTCAACATGTGCCTTCTTGTACTTCTCCAGGCAAAGTCGGATGAACATTCGCAGGGTTGTTTCAGAAACCTTGGCAACCTTGTCTGCGAAAGCCTTCTTCGCCTTTATCTCAATCTCGTCGACATCAACCTCCATGCTTTCGACGTCAGCTGTCATGCCAGTGAGCTCCATGACGCGGCGCAGTTTGTTCGCGCGGCCGGCCACATAAGACTCAAGTGACCTTAAAAAGTCTCTGGCACCCTCATGTTCGTCGGTAAATTTATCTTCTTCGTTGTCGTAGTCGAGGATATCGTCACCGACGAGGGCCTTTCTTGGATATCTGGCTCGCTCCACAGAGAGCATGCTGTCGCAGTACTTGACAATCTCGTCGGGAAGAAGAGCGGCCTCGTCGTTGTTCCATGTCAGATTCTCCGCGTGCGAGAAGGTTCGATCGAAGTTCACAGGCTTCGCCGATGCCTCCATGTCAACAGGATCAAGCTTATCAGCACCGAACTGAAACTGCACAATGCCTCCGCCTGACGTTCGGACGGTGTCATCGTATTGCGTGGAAAGATCCTCCAGCGACTTCATCAGTCGACGAGACATGTATCCAGTCTCTGCGGTCTTGACAGCAGTATCAACCAAACCTTCGCGACCAGACATGGCGTGAAAGATAAATTCAGTAGGAAGCAGACCCGAGTAGAAACTGTTGGCAACGAAGCCCTTTGACGGAGGCTGGGGGGCGTTCTTGTGGAAATGGGGAAGCGTTCTGTCCTGGAAGCCATCGGCAACACGCTTACCGCCAATAATCTGTTGACCGACGAGGGCGACCATCTGCGCCACGTTAATCTCTGAACCCTTTGAGCCGGACTTGGCCATGACTAGTGGCGCATTGTTCCTGCTAAGCGTCTCAATACAGTGAGAACCTGCTTGAGTTCTGACTTTGCTGAGAAGTCCTGAGATGGAGTTCTCGAGAGTCTCTTCCATACTGCAACCAGTGGCCTTCTCAAGCTTGCCCTTCTTGTACTTATCGATCAGCTCATCGACATCTTTGTTCGCGTCCTGGATCATCTTGCTCTTCTTTTCGAGGAGAAGCTGGGTTGGGAAGACATCTCCAACGCCGATGGAGAAACCGCGGTTGGTCAAATGGCGAGCACAAAGCTTAGCCAGGCGATTCATGGTTACCACAGCGGCATCCGGGCCAAAGTCTCTGAGAATGACGTAAAAGACCGAGTCCTTCTTTCCGGATCCTACTGTGGACTTGTCCATTCTACCGCACATAACTTCGGAGTTGCGAACAACAAGCCATCCGTCGTTCGGATCCATGTCTGGACATTGTCCAGGCCTGGCCTTATATTCTCTGCACTTGGCGTCCAGGTTAACCTTGACAGGACTGTCTTTGTTGGGCCGCATCATTATGCTGAAGACTTGCTTGCCTGTCCACAGAGCTTGGGGTTTCAAAATGGCTGGGGGCGGGAGATCAAGGTGGACGTTTCCGTCCATCATGTGCATGCAGATGTACGTGAATGTTTTGCGGTCGAAGAACCTGTCCTTGCCACTAAGCAGGTAGGCGGCAGTGATGAAATCTTGCGTTGCAGCAATGACAGGCTCTCCGTTCTTTGGAGTTGCCAGGTTGTGTTTGACACCCATGAGGTTGATGGCTTCTGCGCGAGCTTCTTCGGTCTGAGGAACGTGAAGGTTCATCTCGTCACCATCGAAATCTGCGTTGTATGGGCCGCAGACACACTCGTTGAGTCGGAACGTCCTCCAAGGCCGCACCTTGACCAAATGACTCATGATACTGAGCTTGTGAAGAGACGGTTGACGATTGAAAAGAACAATGTCGTTGTCTTCAAGATGGCGTTCGACGACATCACCAATCTTGAGGTCCTGAGCGACCTGATTTCTGTTGCCGAACCTCAATGAGATCTTGTAACCTCCGTCATCGTTCTTGATGACTTGCTGCGCGCCGGGCCAGATGTTTGGTCCGTTGCGAACGCATTCCTTCAATTTCTTGATGTTGTAGTCGGATACGCGCTCCGGATACGTCAGGTTCTTAGCCACGAGCTGAGGAACGGCAACCTGATCGATTCCAAGGTTCGGATCAGGTGAAATGACGGTTCTGCCGGAGAAATCGACACGCTTGCCGGACAAGTTGCCACGGAAGCGACCTTGCTTTCCCTTCAATCTCTGGCAGAAGCCACGAACGGCTTTGCCGAAACCGGGTTGCTGAAGTCCCGGGACGTCGCTGTTAACATACATTGCAACCTGTAGTTGTAGGTATTCCCACTGCTCCATGATGGTCTGGACAGGCGAGCCCTTTTGTAACGCGGAGCGAATCATGCCACTGACCCAGACGATGTCAGCGAGTTTCGTCGTGATATCGTCCTCGTTACTGGCGTTGTCCTGAGCGACCGATGGTCGGATGCATACTGGGGGTGCAGGGAGAAACTGCCAGATGAACATCTCCGGGCGACCTTCAGCAGGATCCAGGCCGAGAAGTTCGCAATCGGTAGGGCTGATCATCTTGAACAGGTTGAGCACCCTTAGAGGATTCATGTCTTCCATGGCCTTACGAAGATGCTTGTCCAACTCTGCATTATGTTTCCTCGCCTCGCTGAACGACTCGTCGAACTTGATCTTGCTCTCGGGAGGTACCTTCTTGGCGGAGGTGGACTTGTTGTAGGTAACAAACTTGTCGTGTGCCAGCTTGAGGACGCCAACCTTGCGGATCTGGCCTTGGACGGAGCCGCAGTACATGCAGTTCTTCACCTTGCGACACTGTTCGTTGATTCGCTTGCAGATCTGGGAGCGGCGCAGGTTATCCAGCAGCGGCCGCCTCAATTCCTTGAGGAAGGCTCGTTTCTCGGACTCGGTAAGCAGAACTTTGCCGCAATCCTAGAAGCAATTAGCTAATGTCAACTTGAGTAAAGAGATGAGGTAGCGGCCGGGCATACCTTGCAGATGTCCTGCAGAATCATCATGACGAATCGCAAGTAGCCGATGTGGAACGCAGGCAACGGAAGCCTGACATGGCCGAAGTGGCCAGTACAGTTCTGTAGTGATTCCTGGCATGTTGCGCATTTGCCCGTCTTGCTCGAAGTACCCTGGAAACGGCGGAGTCAGCTCCAAGCAACATCATGACGAGATCAGCGACCCTTACCAGGCGGGGATCGAGGGGGCCATGCTGGTATGGGGCTCTGTTCTTCTCGATATCGTAAAGAAGTCGGTCGGAAACCTCGAGAACGGCTTGATTTGCGATGTCTTGGTTGGACCTGCAGGGCCGAAAGATTAGCAATGGCGCATCGCAAGCGGCGGGCTGAGGGGTGGAACTGACTGAATGCCGAATTTGATACCCTTGAATCGCTTTGGCAGCTTGTCGACAAGCTGCGACTTGACCGGGGTAACGGTCGTTGTGGTCGCCATTGCGATGGTTGACGGTGGACGTTCGGGGTTCTTCGTCGGGGGAAGAGTGGTAGGCTGTGGCGCAAGGTGAGTCAAGATTGAAATTCGTTGGAGTCCAAGTCTACCGGTCGTAGTAGAAGTTGAGGTGTTTGCGCATTCGCCGCAAGGTCATATTCGAGGCCCGAGGAGTTTTCCTGGTTCAATCAGGAGAGCTAATACTGTCTACACGACGGGATGCTAGGGCAACGGAGTCATTGGGTGCGTAGGTATGATGTTGAGATCGGATTGGAGGCTGGCTTGGAGTGTGTTGCAGACGGATTGGAAATTTTGTGATGGAGGCACGGCAAAAGGTACCTAGCGCGGGCGGGACACTAGGGACTCTCCAGCAGCGTCCGACTGTGGTCTGCAGGTCGTACCCCACCATCAAAAAACGCAGCTCTGCCCCACCAGTGCGCGTACAGTGTGGTGTTACTTTCTGGTTGCGGTTCTCACGGTCCTGCAAAGTGGAATGCTGCATGATAACACAGTGCGACGGCGGTATCACTCGGTATGAGTCTTCTTGCCTGTGACTGGGCGTGTTCTACCTATGAATTTGGAGAAACAGAAGTACGTACCTCAGATAATGAGCGTAAGGTAGGTACCTAAGGTAGGTAGGTGTTACCTTCCGGCATGTCTTACACCGACTGCCCGCCACCTCAGGAAAATAGCACTTCTCTGCCTGAGGTGAGCCGAGATGAAATTGGATAAGGTACCTTAGCTCGTGGAGGTAACATGTAGTGCACCACCACCGCTGCAGCTGCTGCCCCGCGGCTCGCCCCAGACCGCCTCCCAAGCAGCTTCGGGTCTAATCCTTCGCCGGAGCTTAAGCGATCGATCCCCCGTCGTATTCCATTTACACGGGACCGAGAGATGCGTCATGGGGTCCCTGAAGACCGGAGCTGCTCCCTGCCATGTGCAAGGCAGCTGAGTCCTCACTGGAGCCTTGTGCACCTTCATCACAGCTACATTCGCTTCCATGTCTGTCCTTTTCTCACACCCGACCCTTAAACCGTTTTATTTGCCTCAATCACGGGCTGAAGCTCCGGCTCTTGTGTCTCCCCTGCTCAACAGGAAAAAAGAAGGTGGAACATCCCTTGCTTCCCGACCCAAATGAAGGCTCCCTCACCTAGGTAAGGCAGCCTCCTCACCTTGCGGATCCAGGCCCGGCACACCTCCATTTGAACAACACACACCTACACACACGCACCACATACATCTGCCGCAATCTGTCCAGACAGCTGTTATACACTACCTCGTTACCTGCCGCCGTCGTCCCTCATAGGCACTTTGTTCTCTCAGCGTCCCAACCTGTTTTGCCTGGCTCTTGCTCGATCCTGAAACCGGCATTCCCTGTCTTCGTCTTTCAAGCTCGAGCTTCCCCGAAACTGCTCTCCAACTCGTCCCGTTCTCCCCGCCATCCGCCCGGGACTTGGTAACGCACATATAAGTCCTGTCTCCGGCCTCTCCCACGTTGGCGCTCGTCGTTCCGCATTCACAGCTGCGCTGGAGACGAGGCCACGAAACACTTGGTCTTGTTGTCGCTGTCTCCCGCCGCTATTCAACAGGCCCCCGGAGAAACCCCGAATGGCACTTTGCCCAGTCGCAAACGATGGCTCCCAGCGGCGCTGACCGCAAAACAGAAAAGTCCTATCTGTCGTCAGCCGTCGACTCCATTAATCCCTGGTCCGGCAGTCGAAGCTCAACACCCACCCCAAGAGATCCTCAGCCTCAGCCTGTCTCTGCACCGACAGCCCGTCCAGGTGATCATAGCATCACTCACTTATATGGCCAGAGCACCAAGAGCTACCCCGCCGACTGCCCTCCCCTCAACGTCCTATGGTATCATGCCACCGATGTAAGAACAGCCGTCTCCAAACCTTGGATTTCTTGGAATGACTGATTATTGTCCCAGGTGCCCAAACGGAAGCCGCAATTCCTGAGAGACAAGCCGAAACCCACCGACGATGCTAAGCCTCCACCCCAACCGAAGAAGTTCTTGCCCTTCGCCAAGGGAGATTCGAGAGCCATAGAGCTAGCTTACCAGCGCCTACTGGAGGATTCTGAGAAGCGGAGAGGCGATCGATCACAGCGCAACGTATCTGGCGGCTCTCGACGAGGCCGTAAGAACACCGACGATGATAGGCCACACAGCAGCTTGGAGACGAGCCCTGAGAGCGCCCCCAAAACACGCGTTCCAGTGAACGAGGACTACCTCTTCGACGTAGATATCGAGAAACGTGAGCTGGAGCCGGTATACTGGCTTGGGCCTGTGTATGAGGTTCGCCGCGGTACTTGGTTCTACGACGAGGGCTCATCCTTGAGACCTTGCGAGGAGAATTTAGCGTCTCAACTTGAGGAAGGATATCTCAAGGTGAAGCCTTGGCTATACCCCAAGCCTCGAGTTCGGAGCGACTCAAACAAAAAGGACGTCACTCCAAAAGCATCAGTTGACAACTTGCGGGCTGTTGCAACGGCTTCCGCGGCCGCAGAGGCCAACAGCAAACCACAACCGCCGCAGAATCAACATCAACCCTCATCTCACAGGCTCTTTGGCACATGGATGAATAGCATAGCAACATACCAGGACTCCACGACAGCCTGGATAACATCTGACAGCATGCTGGGCTGGGTGACCTCGACAATGTACGAGCGATTCTCCGGTGGCGGTTTTATGAGTGGTGTCAAGCTGGTGCGAGGTTACTCTGATGTCTCCAAGAACAAGAAGGAAAAGCAGCCGGCTACACCCACCGAAGCTGCCGCCCCCGGGCAGAAAGATGACAAAGAACAAAAGAAGCTGAAGCGAAGATCTGCACCGCCAACCTCTAGACCGTCGCAGTCCAACGATGACTTGACACGCGCAGAGAATGAAGAAGCCAGAGAGAATAGCCTGCAGAGGCAGATTTCATCCTTGATGGAAGGGGCCGAGCACCGCAACCAAGAGGAACAAGAAGAAGAGATCAGGAAGCGTGAGGAGAAAGAGATTGAAAACGATTACAACGGCCAATTTGGCGAAACGCAAGGTCGTGATATTGAGCACCTGGTGCTCGTGACTCATGGAATTGGCCAGCTCCTCGGGATTCGGTACGTGGTTGATATGGCATGTTCGGAGGAGTTACGATGACTAATGGCAACAGAATGGAGAGCGTCAACTTTGTGCACGACGTGAACATCCTCCGCAAGAACCTCAAATCGGTCTACTCGAGTTCCGCAGATTTGCGGGCCTTGAACTCGGAACTGGAAGATGGGCCGAGGAACTGTCGAGTGCAGGTCTTGCCGGTCTGCTGGCGGCACTTGTTAGACTTTCCCAAGAAGAGGGAGAAGAAGAACGAACGGGACATTGGAGACGGCGCCTTGGATGAAGATGAATGTGAGTAAACCTCAATTGACGTCGTGGAGGACACAGCTAACGAGGGCGGTATAGACCCGTCTCTAGAAGACATAACAATAGAGGGCGTTGCCTTCGCTAGGTCTCTGATCTCGGACCTTGCACTCGACGTTCTACTGTACCAGAGCGCGTACCGCGAGCAAATCGCCGAGATCGTCCTGAAGGAGTCGAATAGGATCTTCAAGCTATTCATGGCCCGCAACCCCGAGTTCAAAGGGAAAGTGCACGTCATCGGACATTCTCTCGGGTCTGCCATCATGTTCGATATCCTCTGCCGGCAGAAGGAAAAGGCCAAGGCCCCGGATACCCCAAGAAGTGCTCTGCGCTTCTGGCAGCCGCAAGATAAGGCCGAGGGCGCCAGGGATCGCGAAGCGAACGAGCTCAAGTTTGAGTTCGACGTCGATGACCTGTACTGCCTGGGATCACCGGTGGGCTTATTTCAAATGCTCAAGGGCCGGTGAGTCGATTAAAATCTCTTTCTGGTTGCGTGCTAACTCCGCAAAGAACCATATCAGCCCGCCACCTTCCTAATGCGCTTCCATCAGAAAGTCCGCTAAACCCTGATCT
This sequence comes from Colletotrichum theobromicola, assembly GCA_014705045.1. NCBI lineage: Eukaryota > Fungi > Ascomycota > Sordariomycetes > Glomerellales > Glomerellaceae > Colletotrichum > Colletotrichum theobromicola. Next base: position 14,474 of record JABGLZ010000602.1, on the reverse strand, counting down.
GATGGACGACCCGTTCCTTACGGCGGCGCCGACTTCTCCGTCGCAACGGGTTTCTGCAATCACAGGCTTACCGTATTCTGTATCGTCGCCGAAAGTCTCACAATTGTTCAACGTATTTCATCCATCAGACCCGATTAGCTACAGACTCGAGCCTCTCATATCTCCCGCCATGTCCACCCTCAAGCCCCAGGTCCTACCTTACACCAAGAAGGGTATATTCGGCAATGTGGCACAGCAAGGGCTGAGTGGTATCGGAATGAAGGTCGGCGCAAGTGTTAGCGGTCTCTGGTCCAGCTTGAGTGCCGGGATCGCTAGCAATATACTGAACAGGAGCCTTGGCCTGAGCAACGAGGACGTGGCCAAGATGAACTCGGCATCAGCGCAACCTCAAGTCTCTGCTCAAGGGGCCAACATGGCAGAGAGCGGCGTGATTTCTGACGCATCGAAGCTGGGGGAAAAGACGAATGAGCGCAAGAAGCAGCTGGCGGATTCGAAATCCATGATGGGGCGCACGAGCCTGAGCGGTAATGAGATGACGCTCATTGACGATGAGCTGGAGACTCTCTACTCCAAGTTCCAGGAGAAGCGGGTTGACCTGGCCAAGACGAATGATGACGGAGACGCGGCGGACTGGATAGAGGCGGAGCGGAAATCGCAGAAACTGCGGCGCGAGGAGATGAAAGTGCGAGCTCTCAACCGAAACGGACGTGTTGACTACAGCATCCAGGAGTAAGTGCCATGTTGTGTCCGTGACGCAAGCTTGATGATGAAAGATGCTAACGTTCAGCAGGAGTGTGCTCGATTTCAATCCCATGAACACGATCGCATCGCACATGAGTTATTGGTCTGATGAGGACGTCAGTCACTTCATTCTGTCGCAACTTCTTTCGAATAGGTCACGGGCAGACCGGAGATAGACTAGATTAGACAAGGGCGAGTGGGCTATCTGGTTAAATTAGACGAGCTCGTCATTTCAATGCGAACATGATTCAACGCGTGTGCATGCTTGTCAGGCGAACAACTAAGGGGTATCTTTTTCTTTTCATCATCATGGGCTAGACAGACTATGGATGCAAAATACCGGCGTCCACGAGGGCGGCCCAGCGGGCTGGCATACCCTTCGCGACGTCCTCGGCAGTCTGGCCAGCGTCGTTCTTGATGGCTCGGATGTCCTGAGCGTTATCATTTGTGAGACGAACGATTTGCAGCGCCTCGGCAGCCTGTCTGGCCGACTGGGGGAAGAGATCAGTGGGCAGGGGCGATGCGATCCAGAGCAGCAGCCATACGACCTCCTCCTGAGACTTCTCGACAGCAACGTGAAGAGGGCTCTTGCCTCCGGCCAAGGGGTCCTGATAGCGGATCAGCTGGCCCAGCTGAGCAATGTCGCCGTTGAGCTCCTCGTTGGCATCCTGGAGGAGCTCCACGATGCCCTGGACATCGCCTTCGGAGCACATGAGGTGGTAGGCACGGGCGGGACGAGCCTCGGGATGGGCGTCAAGGTAGGCTTCCTCGGTGATGTTGGGCAGTATGTCAAGGCCGTCCTGCAGGCCGCCCTCGTTGACGTAGCGGGTCAAGATAGCAGCACCTGGAGCGGTGGACAGGAAAGGGTTGGTGACGGAGGGGCCCTGCTGGTTTGTTGGCAGATATTTCTGGCAGGACGGGCAGTTGAGAGAAATGGCGATGTCTGCGGATTGGTCCAAGAGACATTGCCTAGCACATGGTGTAAGTATCGTGTGTGATGCAGGTAGGCAGGGCAGGTCAGGTCATCTCATCATGTAAGTGAGTTTGGGTTGCGTACCAGTGGAAATGGCATCCGCAGGGCAGCTCCAGATCGTCGGGCACGTTCTGGGTCTCCTCGGTGGCCTGACCCTCGTCGTCGCTTTCAGGTTCGATGCTGATTACCAAGGGGTCTTGGCAGGCTTTGCAGACGGCAGCCATGGTTGTGATTTGTGCAAGGCGTGTTGCTGGTGTGGAGGATGAGGCTTGATGGTATAAGGGACAAGATGAGGGGGCGGTTGGGGGATGGCTGTGGTGATATGAGCAGCACCGCAGGTCAGAAACAGTCAGGCAAATGCGGTCTGAAGTGTGCGAATCGGGGACTAAGCCGCTTGTCCTGACACAAAAGCTTCAATGTCGCGATGAGGGCATCGAGATCAGAAAATTCGAGGTGGGGGGGCAATCAGGAGCGGGGACTGTGCTAATTGATCAGTGCACACGGCCCAAAGCTATGGTTCATTGGTTGTGTTGCACAGTGCTCCACGAAGTAAGGTAAGGTAATGGATTTCCAGTCTCGGATACCACCCTTGGCGTCGACACTAATTTCGGCCGTGGTTGCTCTGCGCCTTTGGTACCTTACGTGGGCTTCCCTGCACTTGCACATGTTCCAGAACATTGCCCGGAGGGGGCTAATCGCTACCTCAACGGGCATCAACCCACGGCATTGGGCTGCTGGTTGGAGGTAGCGGCATAAATGTGACATCCAGGGGTGAAGACTTCAACCAAAGCCCAAGGAGAAGCCCAAAGGCTGCAGTCCCGTCCCCAGATGAGGTCGATGCCGTGGCCCGTAAGCGACCTGTACCCGGCACTGATTGATTTGGCTGCAGCCTCGGAGGAAGCATCGAGAAGCCAAGAGGGAAAGTTTTTCGAAAAGAGCTGGTGCCTATGAAGACGTACGTTGGTCTTTACGCAAGACTGGCACAACTGGGTGCTCACTAATACACTAGCACACTAACACGACGTGGACTTGTCTGTCTGTCTGCCCGCCTTACGCAAGTCCATGTGGCTGGAGGCCGCAGCGAAACAGGCTTCCCGCGTATCCTGTACGACGGCAACCCGGGGCACCTCGTGGATTGATTCGGCGGAAGGACCGGGGAGGTACTCGTGCAAGACGAGGTAGGTATTACTTGGCTTCCTCATGGCAAACGCTCTCCCCTACTTGGTAGGCGCCTACGTAAGGTACCTAAGGTAGCCAAGACAAGAGAGGCAAGGTACCGGGCTGGAATGCTCGAGGCAGCCAATCCTCATCCCCAGGTCAGCTAATGCCTGTATCATTACATCAATGGCCCCTCCCCGCCCCCGCCAACAAGAATCGTCGCTGCTGGAAGGCTTCCATTCTCACACTGCGTCCCTACCTTACCTTCCCTACCTAGGTACTATTAGAGCGTTGCTGCTGCTGCTGCTGCTGCTGTCTGGCCCCCGCATCACCCTGCACCCTGCCCGCTCCGCCTCGCCTGGGCCCAGTATCCATCCCGTCCCATCCCATCCATTACCTTTACCATTGCGATCATCCGTCATTCGGGGCGCTGCCTCTTGCATTTTACCTCCCTGGCCTTGCTTGATATTCCCTTGGTCTTGCTGCTTGTGCCTCCTCTCTCTCTCTCTACTTCTCTCCCCATCAACACAACAAAACACCACAACCACAACCTCAATCGCATCGCCGCCACAAGGAATCGACGTCCCTCCAGCCTCGCCCATTGCTGCCCAGCAATTGCAGCTCCATCCATCCATCCACCCACCCATCGAGCACATTCCCTCGCATTCCTCCCTCACCGTGAGGCACCTTACCTCCTCAACTCCTCCTCCGCCAGCGTCCGTGCGTTCCGGAGCTTCCTGCGCATCTACCGCTCCCAGGTCCGCTTGGTCCCTGATCTCGTGGTTCGGTTTCCTCCCGCGCCGAGCGCAGTCTCTCCAATTCCCAAGGACCTTGCTTTGCTGCCGTCCTGCCCAGTTCAACTTCCTCTTCTCGGCTCTCGAGTTGTCCCTCCCTCCCTTCTCCTCCCGCGCGTCCGTTGAACACCCGCCATCATGAACGTTCTCAAGCTCCAGAGGTGCGCATTGCAAACCCCCGCACCCCGTGATTCAACACCAAGGGGGTTGGCCATTACTGACGCACATCTGCCGACAGGAAGTATCCTCAGTTCCCCCAAAACGAAATCTACGGCCTGAGCGACGCTTTCCGCAAGCTCGACATTGACGACAAGGGCTACCTTGACGAGGCTACCGCCATCAAGGCTACCCAACAGAGCGAGCGCCAGCCCTACGATGTCGTCAGACAGGCCTTGAAAGAGGTTGACCTCGACTCGTCTCGCCGTGTCGAGCTCGAGGACTACGTCGCCGTACGTCGCCGCCATCCCGCCCCTCTTCTGTTCCTAGCCCCAATCCCCCAGGCCCCCCCTTCTCATTACTGACCGACTCTCCTACAGCTGATCGCCAAGCTTCGCGAGTCTTCTCCCGCCCAAAAACGCATGTCAACAGGTCCTACTGCGCCCGCTGGCATCGTCGCACAAGCAACCGGCGGCCATGCCAAAAAGGCCAGTATTGGCAAGATTCACGTTCAGGGCTCAAACGCCAACGTCACCCACACCATCAACGAAGATGAGCGAACCGAATTCACCCGTCACATCAACGCCGTTCTGGCCGGCGACCCGGATATTGGCAACCGCCTCCCCTTTCCTACTGACACCTTTGAGATGTTCGACGAGTGCAAGGATGGTCTGGTTCTCGCCAAGCTCATCAACGACAGCGTCCCTGACACCATCGACGAGCGTGTGCTGAACCGCCCCAAGAAGGCAAAGAACCTCAACGCCTTCCAGATGACGGAGAACAACAACATCGTCATTGAGTCCTCCAAGGGTATCGGTCTGTCCGTCGTCAACATTGGTAGTGGTGATATCATCGAGGGCCGAGAGCATCTGATTCTTGGTCTGATCTGGCAGATCATCCGCCGTGGCCTACTGAGCAAGATCGACATCAAGCTCCATCCTGAGCTGTACCGCTTGCTGGAGGAGGACGAGACTTTGGAGCAGTTCTTGCGCCTTCCCCCTGAGCAGATTCTCCTGAGATGGTTCAACTACCACTTGAAGGCGGCCAACTGGCCCCGCAGGTACATTCATTCCCTTGAGATTTAGGAGAGACTAAGACTGACACACGACAGGGTGAACAACTTTTCGACCGATATCAAGGACGGCGAGAACTATACTGTGCTCTTGGCACAAATCGGCTCCGAGTACGGCGCGACGAGGGGCCCCCTCCAGACGCGCGATCTTTTGCAGCGAGCCGAAGAGATTTTGCAAACGGCCGACAGAATGGGTTGCCGCAAGTTCCTGACGCCAACCTCTTTGGTTGCCGGCAACCCCAAATTGAACCTGGCTTTCGTTGCGAACCTCTTCAACAACCACCCAGCGCTTGACCCCATTACCGAGGAGGAGAAGCTGGAGGTTGAGGACTTTGACGCCGAAGGAGAGAGAGAAGCTCGCGTCTTCACTCTGTGGCTCAACAGTTTGGACGTGCAGCCTGCCGTCCAGTCTTTCTTCGACGACTTGCGCGACGGCACTGTGCTTCTGCAAGCCTACGATAAGGTCATCAAGGGATCTGTCAACTGGCGTCATGTCAACAAGCCTCCTGCTCACGGTGGCGAGATGTTGCGCTTCAAGGCTGTTGAGAACACCAACTACGCCATTGAGCTGGGCAAGCAGAACCGCTTCTCGCTTGTCGGCATCCAGGGTGCGGATATCACTGACGGCCAGCGAACCTTGACGCTCGGCTTGGTATGGCAGTTGATGCGCAAGGATATTACTGTCACCCTGTCCACACTGGCGCAACGTCTTGGAAAGCGCGAAATTACGGACGCGGAGATGGTCAGATGGGCCAACGATATGGCTCGCAAGGGCGGCAAATCCTCGAGCATCCGTTCCTTCAAGGACCCCGCCATCGGTACCGGTGTCTTCCTGTTGGATGTGCTCAATGGAATGAAGAGCAGCTACGTCGACTACGACCTCGTCACCCCTGGCCACACCGACGACGACGCCTACCTCAACGCCAAGCTCAGCATCAGTATCGCGAGAAAGATGGGAGCGACCATCTGGCTGGTGCCCGAGGATATTTGCCAGGTCCGCAGCCGTCTGGTGACTACTTTTATCGGTAAGTGCATTGACAAGTACCTGTCTTCGGCACCATGTTTGCTAACTCATATGTAGGCTCCCTGATGGCAACTGCAGAGAAGCAGGGGCTGTAAACCGACTTGACGACCCTTTGTTACGCGGCGTGAACGTTATGCTTTGTCAATGAGGATAGAAAAAGGCCAAAACTTCGGCGAGGCTTTGTTGATTGCGTGTTTTTGTAGTTCAATGAATCCGAGTCATCAGAATATCCCCCAAGACCTCCTTGCCTGCCTCGCGTCCCTTCGAGAGAGTATGTAGAACTTTTTATATTCGAAATTGTATTTTGAATTTTTACTGTGATACATATTACATGCTAGAGTCTCATCAGGGCGATGTAAAACTTGTCGGGCCATGTGTACAAGAGTTATTATGTTTACAAGATAAGGTACAAGCTGCAAAGCAGACTAGGGCCGGTAAAGATACCGAACCAGAACATGATATTACCCAGAGTCTTGCGGCCTCGCATCCAACTTGTCCTGCTAAGCTGCACAAGCTGTGTTCCCCTCCGTTAGAGCTATTACGAAGCCAGTTGCGTGAAGAAGGGCAAACAAATCCACTTACCGGTAGCTGGCACATTTGTAGGAAAAGGAGGTAACCCCTCAACTTCTTGAACAGGCACCACATGACCAGTTCGTGCACGCAGGCCGAGAGGAAGAAGGTGATGAGCGTTGCGGTGTGGCGATTCACCTTCATCGATGAGATGGAGCTGTGGTAGACATGGCGAAGAAGAAAGTTGTGTACAGGGCTGGCCCGCGTCAGTTGGAATCCAGGATTTTCCAGGGGTTTGGGTTTGAAGTTACCGGTTCCAGTCACGCGCGAATTGGTCCCAGGATACTTAAAAAAAGGGTCTTGTCAGTTTCTCAGCGAGGCGGGGGTGGTGCAGGTCAACCTACCGCTGTTCCACCACGCGTCGTAGAAGCTCCTGTCGGCGAAGTAGGTGAGCTCCGCCAGCGTGTTCAGTATAGTTTCCCAGATCAAATACCAGGCCATCTGTTCTCCATTAGTTTTCTGCGCCAATGTCAACGGTCTGGCTGCTTACCATGTATTCCATCATAAAGGGAAAGATGAGATCGCTCAACATCCAAGGGAAGTAGCGGAACCTCTCGGCAAGTGGCATGCCTGTCTCCTTCATCGCCACGGTCTGCATCACAACTGGATCTGCCAAAGTTGTCAGTTGAGATGTTCATCTCGGAAAGTCGTGTGCGCAGCACGGGTTGACCAACAGATGAAAGCCTGAGAGACCATGATCATGACGAGAATGATGCCGAAGGTAGCGGCCGTTTTCTCGGCAACATAGTACCAGTCAATGGATTCGGAACGGGGGTACTCGAGCTCGTACACGACGGTCGGCAACACAATATACTCGTAATGGTTGGCAAGGGTCAGGTTGTTGGGGTACGCCCGAGTAACGCTCGTCGCCTTGCCCCTCAGCTCGTCGGTGAGCCCGTCAATTTCCCACTTGATGATGCGCTCGAATACGCGGACTTGGTCGGCGTCGAGGGGCTCACCAGATTCGATGGCACGGGAAATGCGGTCGAGGTCCGTTGTTGTTTCGGAGCCGCGGGTGTGTGTGACGGAGTGTCGACGGTCTTTCATCTCGGCCGCGGACGGGGGGTTGTCCAGGTGGGAAACCGAAATAGCGGATGCTGACGGGCTGGTCGTGGAAGGCGAGTTGATGGGGGCGACATGCTCGAGCTTCTTCAACTTGGAAAGGAGGTACTTCCTCTTCTTGTATACCGTGGAGAGGTGACCATTGTAAAAGGCGTATGAGTGCTGCTTCATGAGCATAACGATGCCGTGGAGGACGAAGAAGACGGTGTGTGTCCAGGGCCAGTCTCGGATGAGAGTGAGACCGACCACGCTGCCGATGAAGATTGATTGCCAGACCTGAAGGAAAAGCACGTGTAAGAACGTGAAGAGCAACAGCCTTGTGGTAGACTTACGTTCTGGACGATCCAGCCAGACCGATCCCAGTCCAGATAACCACTGAAGATGAGTCGTTGCAGTATCCAGCCTACACCGGTGATGCCACACATGACACCGTCGGATGCTAGTAGAACAATGACATCCCGCCGGAACATGGTCTTCATAATCTCGTTCGTCCCCAGAGGATTGCCGGTGGCCCTCCAGTTGGCCGCCCCGATCTTGACGACGAACAGCGCCACAGCTAGCCAGAACAACGTAAAGAACCCATGGAAGGGGCTATTTGCCGTCTGCTGATTCTGGCGGTCAAATGCAGAGAACTGGCGCGTGAATACCAAGTCGCTGAACTTTCCCGGTCGCCGTGGTCGTTTCGGGTCCTTTTCCTGGTGATTTATGTCAGTGATTACGCCCTCTGTTCATGCATAAACTCTCTCTGTTGCTACACAGGCGACAAGAGCATACCCGTTCAAGACCCCTTCTGATGACATCGCGAAGCTCTCGATCATCAGCGGATAATACATATGTCTTGAGGTCTTTTCTGTCAGCTCCTCCGGTGGCCTCGTCTATGCTCGAGGCCTCGGACAAGGTCGAACCGTCGAGGGACAACTTCCTCCCATGGTTTGATGAGTTCTTCAGAGGCGATGATGTGTTCTTAGCTGCCGGTCTGTTATGGCGACGTCTTGTGTGCTTGGGCTCGTCGTAGTCCTCCTCGCTGGTGGTCTCGGACGGGGTTGTGGAATTTGTCCTGCCTCCGTTCGCCGCCGCCCGCAATGCATCTCGCAATGCATGGGGTGTATCCCGTGAGGCCACCGGTCGTGCCGCCATCCTATATTCTGAGGGCTTTCAATGCGTTCCTGCGTCTTCGCACGGGCACAGCGAGGACGATGCTACGCACAGCTCACTTGAGATGAAGAGAAGCACCAATGCAATGGTTTACGATCAGTCGACGAAGGCTTTGAGACGGGGTCAAGATGCCGGGGCGCTCTGACGGTGACAATAGATGTCAGTGCCAGTATTGTTTGTTTATAATATTTGACTCTATCGTCAGAATGAACAGATTGTGAGATATTGCTGTGGCGTGTACGTGCGACAACACTTATTCCGAGGTCGATGTAACACTGCGATGCGGCGGAGTAGGGCGGCGCGATTGAGGACAGGGAAGTGTATGTCAGTCAGCCCGCGCGACCGGGAAGACGAACGTTTTCAAGAAGCTACCAATGACTCGGGTCGAGTACGAGATGAGTCCCCAAGAGCATCAATGGAGATGTGCCGAGTAAAGCGAATCAGAATGAACCAGAGTCGGGATGAAACGTCAAGTGGGAAGTGGTGGAAATATGAGGACAATGGCTGTTAAAAAGTTGAGAGCGCAGTGCAGTGAAGGATTTACGGGTCTACCGGGCTCATCGCGGGTCGTCCGCCTCTGACATCGATCCGAGATGGTCTGAGATGGCCAGACAAAGACGTCGGCGGGTGATCATCTGCGGCCGAGGTTTCCGGGGGGAAAGCGGGTTTTCTCTTCTTCGCGGACGCCATAAGCCGGGAAGCGTCTGGGCACTTGAGGTAACGGAGTGTCGCGCAGTGCGAGTAATACGACCCAAGGCGCAAAGGGGGCTCCGAGGGATTGCGAGTTGCGAAATCCCGCGCATCCCGTTGGAACAGCGAGGACAGGACCACGGACGGAGGCGTGGTGTAAGTACGTGGACATGGGTGTTAGGAGTCGGTCGGAGGCGACTTGAGTAAGAAGAACACGTTGGATGGAGTGAAGTGTGGGCTCGATGAAGTCAGTTACGAAGGGCAAATAGGCGTTGGCGGAGGAGAAACGAGTGGATGAACACGGTGTGGTGGTTGTCTCCCTACAGGCAACCCCCAGTTGGCAATGTTCTTAGCAGGCGAGTAGTATGCTTGAATGAGATGGAGATGGCTTGACGCCCTCCGACTGGACTTGTCAGAGTTTCCCATCCTTAGGTGGTCGACATCGAATTACACGTGAAGAAAGGGAGGAAGGAAGATGGATGGAAGGCGCAGTCCAGTAAGACAACTTGAAGACAGGTGTGTCCATCTCCCGAATGTCTCTATCCGCTGCCTCGACGATTAATGTCTCGCATGCGCGGGAGACGACCCTGGAGATGCCAGACAAATTGAAGCGTATGCCACACGCGCACGCCGCATTGTTTCTTTCCCCTTCCTAGTGAGCACGCAGCCCGCAGCCCGGTCGCCTCAACTGTGCTATGCTGGGTGGAGGTGAAAGGGAAAAGGCTTGGGGAGCCTCAGGGTGGCATCCAACTCGCCTCCAATGTGTTGATCGGACGATTGGAGCTCGGCAGGCGAACAAACTCTACTGTATTGGCTACCGCGGAGGTAGCAAGAGGAAAGACGAAGTGTCCTCTGACATCAAGCTGTCGCATCGTGTGGCCGGAAGCGGAGAGACACTTTGCATCCGCGCTCGACCCTGAGCCCGAATCATCCGTCGGTGCGCACCGGGCTGTCTCTGTCGAGTGTCCGAAGCCGTCCTGTGGGATGCCTGTATGCCTTTTGAATAGCCCGTTGGTCACGCATGTCATGCAGCAAAACGTTGTTGTTGTTGTTGTTGTTGTTGTTGTTGTTGTTGTAGGTTGTTAGAGTGCAGAGTCATACGGGCTCACCGGGTTGCCGAAGCAGGTAACGGACAGGCCGGGCTCGGTGAGTGTAGACGGTGACCTTGGAGTTGTTTCCGCAAGTGCCAAAGTAATTTGGTGTGCTGGCTGCCAGTGACATCACCCGTGGCCGAGTGGGCCGGGGGGTGTTCCTGACATTCCGTTTGGGGGGAAGACGGAAAGAGCAGGGCAGACAGGCGACCTGCGTTAGCTGCCAATCCACCTTAGTGGCAACTGCCCGTTGAAACGCGACCTACCTACTGCGTAGTGGGGTGCTAGGTCAGAACAGCTCACACTTCCTTCTACAGACAGTGGAGCTACTATGCAGTACTATGCAGTACAGACCACAAAACACGGTTACGTAAGCTTTTGTTTCCAAGCTCCGAGCGCGGTCCTGACTGACCACTGACGTCCGCCAGCCAGTCACAAGCTATGGGGCTCTGGAGGATGAGGTACGTACCGTACCCGAGCTCTCAGTGTTTCCTCCCCGGGGGCCATGCCAAAATCTTTTTGTTGCGCCAGGCCGATCCCGAGCCAACCCTTTCCAGTTTGTCTGTCTTGTCTCTTCTCCTCCTCTTACCACTTCATCATCGCCATCGCCATTCCACGACAAACCACCCAACGCGCATCCATCTCGTCAAAGGAGCTGCTTCATCAGCCCTCAATTGTCGCTTACCCCCGTTCCCCATCATTCGAGAGCCTCGCTTCCTCTTCTCCTAGCCTTTCAAGTCGTTTCTACTCTCCACGTAACCAGTCAACACAGCTCATCATGTCGCGCGGTGGAACCACCCTCTACGTGACTGGCTTCAGCCACGGCACGCGCGCCCGAGACCTCGCCTACGAATTCGAACGGTATGTCAACTGAACTCAGAAACTCCCACGTCGATGCCTCCGTCCGTCCTGTTTTGCCCGGCACGCGAGAGCCTTCCGAGATTTCCGATTCTTCATCTCCTTCCCTCGCCCCTCCCGCCCATCGTCCTCGTCTCCTCGTCCTCCCGTCCTCCTCCGCTGCTCCTGCCTCAGCATATCAATACTATATGCCTCCCTCGTCCTCCGTCCCCGTCGATGCGTCGTCAAGTCCTCGTTCGCTCGCCTCGGCCCGCGCAATCAACTCGTCGCCTGTTGTTCGCGCCGCTCTGGTCTGCCGGCCTTCCGTCCCAGCGAGAACAGACTCCTAAGGCTACCTGCCTGGCTCTGCCAAGCCCGCCCGGCGCCCGGCTCTTTGTCTTGTTGAACAATCAGAAAAGATCAAAATCGAGAAACCAAATATAAAAACAAGATCCCGAGTATGTATGGAGATGCTGACATTCTGGCTCCCCTGTAGCTATGGTCACCTTGTCCGCTGTGACATCCCAGCTCCTCGTTCGGCTTCTTCTAGACTGTAAGTTGTCAATGACTTCCTCTCGACATTATGTCCTCCGCAAGCCTGCGTACTAAGTCATCCCCAGATTTGCCTTCGTCGAGTACGAGGACCGTCGCGACGCTGACGATGCTTACCATGAGATGCACAACAAGCGCATCGGCCGCGATGACATCCTAAAGATCGAGGTATGATCACACGACAACCGCTTCACCCGTTCGATCCTGACATGTTTGCAGTGGGCCCGCACTCCTCCTTCTGCCTCCTGGCGCTTCGACTCTGGTCGGGACCGCGAGCGTGCCCCCCGCCGCTCTTCTCCTCGCCGGGGCCGCTCTCCCTCTCCCCGCCGCAGCACCCGCGACTACTCCCCCAGAAAGGATGACCGTCGTGACCGCGACCGTGACTACGACCGCGAACGCCGCGACACTCGTGACCGCTCTCGCAGTCCTGACCGCCGGTTTGTAACCCCGGCATGCCAGACCCACCCGATGGAGATGTTGACAGCTTTGTATTAGTGACCGGGATGCCAAAGACGATCGTGATGAGCGCGACCACCGTGAGAACGGTACCAACGGCGACGACCGAAAGGGTATGTGCATTGAATCGTAGGAAATGGCCATGATGTGCGCAAGCTGACGAGAACGCACCATAGCCATTGACAGCCCTCCCCCTGCTCACGACGACCTGGATGTCGCTGCGGAGTGATAAGTATACTTGGCAAATCTTGTCGGGTTGTGCGCGGCTGTGCCAAAAAAAGTTTTCTGATTTTCTTACCCGGTTCTCCCCTCACCCGTTGAACCTGGATCTGTAAAGTGTCCTCACCTTCTGGGAGCTTTTAGTCTCGATTCGACCGATTCGGCTTCGGGCCCGGAATGCGGGGGCTGAGCTGCCCGGCATAGGCAGCATCCAAACTTTGTTAGTCATATCGAAGTGATAATGGACGGAACTTCCGTCTCGGCGATGAGCTTCAGACGACGAAGGTTGCGGCGGCGGCCATTTGATAGCATTTCCCCATTCGTAGTTTTAGAGAAATTGAATGTAGGTCTTTACAGAATTGTATGGGTTTGAACTTGTATTGGTTTGAACTTTGCTTCAATCTTGACTCGGTGGAGGTTCATTCTTCCGGTGCTATTTGAGAGATGTTTGCCGTGACCTTGATGAGGGTAGCGCCAGTACTGTGGGATTCTTTACGACGATGGGTATAATCCGCCTGGGGCCTAATTGCCCACGGATTTGACGTCGGGTGAATGAGGTCCGTTGTGACCTGGTTGGTGTTTCCATGTGGGCAAATACGGGGGGGTTAGTTTGAGGAATGACAATCATGCGTGGGCTTGGGGAAGCTGGGCTGGCTGGTCAGTGGCTGCCAACCTGTCTTGGATGTGTGGATTTGGGTGCGGGGAAGATGGCCGTCAAGGCGGGGGTAATCGTTCAGTGTTCCGTGGAGACAGACGCGCTTGTCGATGCTGAAAGTGATGATAGGAAGGACCCGGAGGCTTGGGTAGAGAGAGAAGTGTGAGGTTTCGGTACTTCAAGTGAGCTCCGATGTAACCCGGACGAAGCCGGCATTGGGTGGGAACAAGCCGGACCTCACTGTCGGGACTGGAACGGCGACACAATCCGACGCCTGCAGTTAGTCTACTAATTGCCTCATGCAGTATTACGAGGTTGCCGATTGGGTCAAGTCCCCAAAGACTGGCTCATTTAGGAACCTTGAACATTCATTCCATGTGTTAGCAACGCAGAGTTGAGCCAAGGCTTGCTCGAGGCTGGCAGGGCAGAATGTTCAGCCCCATGACCCGAGTGTTTCTTTCTCCTTTCCTGTCATCTGCCATAATTGCTGCATCCCTTTCTTGCATGAGTAAGGTACCTAAGGTATTGGTAGTTTGGCACATGAGCATGACCTGAAATTGAAATGTCGCGAATTGTAGCGGTCGTCCTTGGCTTAGGGTCCCCCATTTCCCCCCGGTTTGTCGTCATTTGTATGGACCTGAGAGCGTCGGAGGCCACTCCACTGATGACTGGCAATGGGAGGCACCTAAGGTACCTCCAAGATAGGCAGGCTGAAGCAGCTTGGCGGGGTTATCCATTGCCGGGCCACCTCGTAAGGTTAGGTACCTTAGGTGGACGGACACCTTCCGACGTCCAGTTGTCACTAAGGTCCATTGCCTGCTGCCACCACCCAACCGCCAGGTGCCAGCCCGGTCAGCCGCCGTTGGTGTGTGCTGCCCTGGGCGAGGAGTGACACTGGCGGGACCTGCTGGAAGCTGGAATTGGATCTGGCCCGGATCTTGATCTGCGCCTGCGCCTGTTGCGTCTCTACGCCTGCGTCCGCATTTCCTTTCGCGAACTCGACTTTTGGGACATTTGCCGCCCCTCATTGAACACTGTAGCAACACCCAAAGGTCTCTACGCGAAGATCACGACATCTCGACCCGTCCGTCACATCTCGCGCACTCCTGAGAGTCTCCCATCCTGTCGCCGTCCCTGTCGTATCGACCGCGCCGCCATCTATCCGACTTCTTCCTCAGCGTTTTCCTCTGCAAGGTTCGACCTGTCCTTCCCGTATTCGACTCCCACCACGCGCCCCTCGCTCTACACGATCCTTCTCGTCACCCCGAC